>OX451208.1:25050453-25095453 GCA_949628255.1 Macrophya alboannulata
ACAACCATATTATTGATCTGTTCCTGTATAATCTCAACCGCAACTTACAAAAAATAGTGAAATACCCCGCAAAAACATTAAAAATGTAAAAAATACCGCCAAGTACAAAAAGAATGCCACTCGGAAAAAATACAAAAACTTATCAAATCAGGAAATAATGCCAAGCACTACGAGCTTTTGGCAATTATACGTTGTAAAGTCGGACCCCACTGATTCGTGTAGAGATATCGAAAAATCATTTCAAGAGCTACATACTTGGCGGGCACATTCTTTTTTTCCACTATATTCCTAACATCAAGCTCGTTATTATCAACAAAATATGAGTGAAAACGATTGAGTTACTTTCTATTCAAGTATTTAGTGATAATCAATAAATACATATTGTATAGTATATATAATTTGCATAAACAGGTTCCAAAATTATTGATTCATAATCCTTTGATGTTCTGGCTTTCTTCAGTAACAGTAATTCTGAGTGCATTGACAGTGGAGACTCGCGAGGCATAATTCATTCAGACCGAAAGATATTTCGAATTCTTCAATCGACAAATAATTAGTTGAGAGTTGAATCGATGCAAATGATCTGGATTTTGAAGATATTAAAATTTTGAGAATGAATTACTTCTCTGCACTAACAAGCCCATTCGAACACCTGTTCACTCTGGCAGATGAAGGCTGAAAGAAATATACTGCAAAGGGTGCGGCGAATAATTGTAGCAGAATGGGAGAAAGGAATGTGCCCGCCAAGTATGTAGCTCTTGAAATGATTTTTCGATATCTCTACACGAATCAGTGGGGTCCGACTTTACAACGTATAATTGCCAAAAGCTCGTGGTGCTTGGCATTATTTCCTGATTTGATAAGTTTTTGTATTTTTTCCGAGTGGCATTCTTTTTGTACTTGGCGGTATTTTTTACATTTTTAATGTTTTTGCGGGGTTTTTACTTACCTTAACGCGGACATGCCGATTAGCTATTATTTTGAAGGTGGTCAGTTTTGCCCCACCCATCCAATTTTTTTTTTCGTTTTCAGTGGAATCACTTTGCATACCGTCTTGTGTGACCAGCATTGACACGAAAATGCTATTTTCTCTTTTTTTTGGGGTGGTTGGTTTCGCCTCACAGGCCGGCTTTGCCCCACCTTCCCCTATATGGGTCAAAATCATGAAGGTGGAAAACTTGGGTTGGAGAGGATTTATATCAATAAAATTACACAATATTATAGATTTCTTCACCCTGATCGATTAATATTGGTGGTAGTTAATGCTACATGGAGTAATTTTAAATAAAATTTTTCCACTTTTACTTTCATTCAATCTAACATGGTCGTAATATCATTTCGGGAACGCTTCCATATTTCATTTCCTCCTATTTACGCGGCGAAGAATATAATGAAACTAACTCTGCAGAGATAACTATGCTAGTGAAAACAATATACTGAATACAATATTCAGGATAATGAGAAATGTTTAGAATAAAGAAAACAAAAACATATTCTTCTGTTTTATCAAATGTTGTCCGAAAAAAAATTCGTCATTTCGTGAACGCAATCATAATTTGTCAAAATATTTTGCGTGAGACGTAGCAGACGACGCTTACTAGCAGTCATGTGAAGTGACAGTGAACAGGTTGTGGGCAGGCTAGTGGTGTTTTGGATGTAATTGATTATTTAATTGGTAAGTACATTTCAAATTCATATTTCAATACCGTACATCAATTCAGCATCATCACGGGAACGCTGTCAAGTAATTTGTTTTTGCAAATAATAAGAGTTTCCATAGTAATTATGATAAATAATAGAGATACCTCACAACATAACCTCAAGAATACCGCATATAACAATGTATGTAGAAATTAAGGAATAATCAAGGTGGAAACGTCATTTCGGGAACGGTCATTTCGGTAACGTTCCCGGACTATGACGAGCGTTCCCGAAATGACGCCCGCGTTGCCGAAATGACTTTGTGAGACAAATTCTTGTAGTTTGGGGTTGATTTGTTTCAATCATGTCATCTTTTATTTTCAGAATCTTAACAAACATGGAGCCTGAAGAAAATAATAAAAAAAAGACTATTACAAAAAAAAAAGTAAATAAAAATAGCGTCGCGTACATTACACAGAAGGAAAAGGCTAAAGCTAGGAAGCGCAAGTTTTTAGACAACATGACACCGGAGCAAAGAGAGTTAAAAAAGGCAAAAGACAGAGAATATTACCAAAGGAAAAAAGCTGAAAGAAAACTAAATCTATACATGATATGTCAGAAAGAGAGAAACGAAAACAAAGAAAATTATGGAAGGTGCATTCTAAAAACTACAGACAAAGCAAAGCTGGCAGAAAGATGGTCAGGAAGGACAGAGCTAGAGCATACAGAACTATAGAGAAACAAAAAATCCAAATAAATAAAATACAGCGAAAACTAGATAGTTTGAGGAAAAAATTGAGAAGAAAGGATAAAAGTAAGAAAGAAAATTCTAGGGGAACATCAAATACTGATATCCAGTCGCCTAACAGTAAAGTGAATAATTTAGTGAAAAATTGTCATGTTACGCCTCAGGTGCGGAATAAACTCTTGTTTTGTGAAGCTTTGTCCAGACAACTAGAGGATAATGCTCAAAACTTACAAAAAAATACCAAAGAGCGAGAAGCATTTCATAAATGTGTAAGTGGTGTCATTCTTAAAAAGTATCGTATGCAATACGTGGCCAAAAAGTTTTTACCGAAAAACAAGGATACCAAAAATATTTTAAAGTCTAATCGCAAAACGCCAACGTTCGCTGTCTCTCGACAAGTTCGTGAAGAGATTAATAAATTTTTCGAAAGTGACGAAGTCAGCCGAATGTGCCCTGGCAAGAAAGATTATGTAATAAAAACCGGATTCAAAAAACAGAAACGTCTCCTTTTAGATACCGTAAAAAATTTGCGCCCTAAATTTTTTGAAGAGACTGGAATTAGAATATCCTATTCAACACTACTGAGACAGAAGCCATTTTGGGTAGTTAACCCAACCTGGAGAGATCGTGACACGTGTCTTTGTGCTAAACATGAAAATTTCAAATTCATGATTAATAAACTGAACAGTCTGAAGCAACTAAATGCTAAGTCCATCTCAGAATTGATAGAAGAATACAGTTGCGATGTTACTTCCTATGACTGTATGTTTGGATGTTGTGCGACATGTAAAGACATAGACATGGATCCAGGTGACAATGAAAACATAGTAACTTACTTTCAGTGGCAATCAACGACAGAAGATCGAATCATAAAAGGAGAAGAAAAAAAGATAAGGATTACAAAGAAGATATCCGTCAAGTGCACAGTGCAAAAACTTAAAACTACTTTAGCAAGAGCGATTCCCGAAATGAAGAAACATGTATATGGTATTTATGCAAACAATAAAGAGAAAAAAGAAGTTAAAGAAAATTTGAAGAAGAACGAAATTATGATGCAAGTAGACTTCTCCGAAAATTATATTACCAAATATGGACAAGAAATCCAGTGCACACATTTTGGAGCCTCTAAAGTTCAATTATCAATCCATACTGGGGTCTATTATGTGAAAGATAACGAGGATACAACACAAACATACTCATTTGCCACTGTAAGTGATAACCTTGACCTCCAGGCTCACGCTGTTTGGGCTCATGTGAAGCCTATTATACAGAAAATATTAAATGACAGAGATTATGTTGACACACTTCACATTTTTTCTGATGGTCCAACTAGTCAATATCGCAACCGCAATAACATTCACTTGTGGCTAAAAATAATGATGAACGATTTTCAGCAAATAACAATAGCTACTTGGACCTTTAGCGAACCAGGTCACGGAAAAGGACCAATGGATGGCATAGGTGGTGTACTAAAACGAATGGCTGATAAACAAGTCTTGATGGGCAAAGATATTAAGACTTCTGAAGATTTCGTGAAACTGTTTCTGGATTCGACTGTTTTGGTCCATCAGATTGCCTACGTTGATGCGATACCTGGTATAATGAAAATAACAAAAATCACGTGGCAAAAAACACCTGATGTTTCAATAAAGTTACACCAAAATGATCGATTTCAGAAAGAGGTCATATTGAAGATTTTGACATCTTATAAGAATAATCTTGAAACAATATCTATGGAATCTGCAGGATCGATGAAGTATAAAAAAAAAGTTCCTGGAGAACTTTTAGAATCAGAGTCTAATTTTAGGCAAAGCGTTTATCAGACAATATACGGCTCAAGCAGTTCCGACGAGGAAGATTTACAGACACTATCTAGTCGCCTTCGAGATGCAGAAAATAACTGCAATCCTGGTGATGGTGGTACATCTTATGGACAGGACAAAGAAAACATACATCCCAACTTAATCAATCCCGGAACATTTTTGCTTGTTCATGTGCCAGCTCAAAACAAAAACAATACCTACAGATATGCTGCTGTTGCAAATAGTAATGTTGAGGAAGATGGAGAAATAAGGGTTACTTTTTTAAAATCGCAGCGCAACTGTGCTAATACGTTTACAGTTGATCATAAAGACGTGTCATATGTCTGTTACGAACGAATTTTGAAAATTCTCCCCACTCCACAATTAAAGAAAAAAGGAAGGCGCTAGTATTATTATTTCAACGAAGATATAGATATATTCGAAAAGTAATTTCAGAATTTTGTTTTAATATTTTACGTTTTTTAATGTTCAAGTTTATTTAATTTAATTTTATTTAATTTGGGTTTGCCTCAGTGCAAATTTTAATTCAGTCTAATAATCGGTACTTTCCCTAAGGGCTTCATTTAAGTTACTTAAAAAAATTTTTAAACTATACCTAAGTCTAGACGATAATTGATCTCTTAAGTTATTACATACTTTTAGAATGGGTGAACATTTCTCATTATTTGTCGCAATATAGAAAATTGTATGTCATGAATATTTCTTGTGCAATAAAGATTTCTTAAAAATTATGATAGTTTATTCAGTACATCTATGCACTACCATCATTTAGGGAACGCCACCATCATTTCCGGGAACGATACAGAACTTAAAATAACGAGAAAATTGTTTGATTTCCCGAATTAAGTACACACAATTTTAGTATGCTGCAAGGAACTAATAAATTTAAATCAAAAACGAGATAATTAGAACTCATAAATATAGAATAAATCAAAATTTCAACTAGAAAATCTTGCCATGGAGGCACGATTGTGTGAAAATCTTTAAAAGAATCTAAAACTCCGAAATGTTAGTTGAATTTTTGACGATATAATATTTATTTTCACCAATTTAAACTAAAATAACGTAAAATAGATCCATCCCAATAGAATTAAACATTTTATTTTGTATTTCAGATAACGTTCTCGAAATGATTCTTTCTTGCACCATTTCTGTTGATATTGTCAATAAATTAATCAATAAACAATTTTGTGCGCTGCCCGCTTACATAATGATTGATCAAGAATAGCGCTATAATTTCAGCAAGTAATATTGACTCTGAAACCAAGTTGGATTTTTCGAATTTTGAATATCCAAATTTTCCACCTCCATGATTTTGACCCATATATATACCGTGAGCGCCAGGTGAAACGGGTCAGTGAAATGACGATGGCGCTAGCTTCCTTCAAATTTAAAGGGAGAGCCAATACACTAAGAATATCCCTAGTTCAGTTGCAATTTCATTTGCTTACTCCATGGTCCGCGGCGGCGGCCATTATATTTGGTTGACAGATATGTCAGAAGTGTTTTCAGGGTTATGATAATGTGGAGTTGTTCACACGAGATAGAGTGAAAGTACGCGATGAATGTTTTAGAAATTTATTAAACAAGTTATAACAATGAATCAGCGGACTACAGGGTTTTACTTAATCGTTAGTTATTGTAATGAATATGTAGTTAAATTTTCTTAATTTCACGTTGACCTCAACGAAATAAACATCACATAACCCTATGGCACCTTCCGCTGAATGGAAAAAATGCTAGTCAATAAAGTACTCGTCTCGACTATATTCTTAGCATCTCTATTCACTTTATTTCGCATCAGTCAATTCCAAATCTTTATAAACTGTGAAACATAACCTGAACAAACATTTCGACAGCCGTCTAGCATATTTAATGGCGGTCTACGTCTACGCTTCGGCAGGCCTGGGGATATTTTCGCGATGGCAGTTAGTTCCCCTTATAAATTTCAAGAAACCTAGCGCCATCATCGTTTCACTGACCCGTTTCACCTGGCGCTCACAGGTATATATATGTCGGCGCGTGATATTCTGGACGCTCTTTCTCACGGCTGTGGTGTTTATTTAAATCTAAATATTGAGACTATTGAGCCGTATTTGGTTTAAAGTTTAGTCTAGGTATATTTGTTAGTATTAAGATTAAGCGTAGACCCTAAGCCTAATGAGTGGCGTAGAGGGGGATGCGAGATGGAGGCTTTGGGAACCAGAGCCTTTGTCGAACGTAGCCACAGCCCTAGAAGATGCTGATTTTTAAGAGTCAGTTGCAATCGAACTGAGCCAGTGGTTGGTAATGAAAAGATAAACAGCATTGAGACTTCTAGAGGCAGGGTGGATTCGTTGTCGCGTCGCCCTGTACGTGATACTCTATTGTTAGCGAAATAGCAAAGACTATACTAGAGATAGAAATATTATAAGTGAATTAGGTTTATGTTAAATAGTGATTAGTGATAAGCTACATTAAATTACGTGTAAGACAAGCTCCTGCAAGAGCAACTATGTCCGCCCCTGACCAGCCAACGGCTGTCTCTCCGACATCAGAAGTGGGATACTTGCAGGAACTTTACGAAAACATTGAAGGTTCCGTATCAGAAGGTTCGGTGCAACAAGAGATGGAAACTACCAACTGGAAGATGATGTTCGATGTGCAGAATCGAAATATGTTTGAACTTATACAAACATTGAAGGAGGTGGCTCCCGTACGATCATCGAAAATCGTATTTCCCGAATTCAACCCCGACGGCGCTGGAGATACAGACGCACGAGCCTGGTGTGGAACGGTCGATCTTTGCCTTGGAGAACAACCGATCCAAGGAAGTGCACTAATAATAGCCTTAAGTAAGGCATTAAGAGGGACCGCTTCGTCCTGGTTTTCACAAATAAGCTATGCGGGAATGAATTGGACTCAGTTTAAAGAACTCTTTTTGGCCCGATATGATTCGGTCGAAACTCCGGCTGCAGTGATAATTCGAGTTAATAGTGGAAAACCAAAGGAAGATGAGTGTTTATCTGCTTATGCTGGTAGACTAGTGAGTACATTAATGACTCGTTGGCAATCTATGACTATCGAGCAGATTGCTGTAGCGACGGTGCTAGCCCATTGTGTTCAACGTGAACCGCAGTTGCAACGACTTGCGTTCACTATGGAAATATATTCACGAAGCACGTTACAGCAAGAATTAATGGCTAGTGCCTATCGAAAGAGATCCGCTGCTCCTAACAACAACACTAGAGACGAGAAATCTACCAATAGCAAAAGACCAAAGATATCTTGTTTTGTTTGCGGTAAGATGGGTCATAAATCGGTTGATTGTTACCATCGGAAAGATAAGGGAGATAAATCATCAGGAGCCGGACCGAGCAAGAATAAATCTGGCAACACCACAAATAAGAAGAGGCCTGTCACGTGTTTCAAGTGCGGTGAGAGTGGTCACATTGCTCCCCAATGTAAGAAGGATACGGCTAGTGAACCACCTGCGAAGACATCTGCAGAGCGTCGAGTCAACGTCTGCACCATTGAACCCGTGACTGCCGAATTAACACAATCCGGTGAGAAGTATCTATTTTGTTTTGATTCTGGCGCCGAATGTTCTCTAATAAAAGAATCGATAGCTAATAAATTTTCTGGAAAACGTACTCAATCACTGGTGACTCTTCTTGGTCTGGGAAGGTCTCGCGTCACAAGTAACTTGCAGGTTTTGTCTCAAGTTAATATTAACGAGTACACAATAGAGATTCTGTTGCATGTAGTACCAGACGATTGTCTCGGTCATGATATTTTGATTGGTCGCGATTTGATTGCTCAAGGTTTTACGGCTAAGATGTCATGTGATAATTTCTGTTTGAAAAGAACGAAATCTGTCAACATATGTGAAGTTGGCAAAAGGGTTGAAAATTTTGATGAAATTAATACCGATATAGCTGATACTGATAGATTGAATTAAGTTGAGTTATTAAATGAATTTGATTCATCATTTGTTATTGGAACACCTACTGGTCGCATTAGTACAGGAGAATTGCAAATAAAACTAATGGATCCAAACCGCACTGTCCAACGGAGACCGTATCGACTTAGTCCGGATGAAAGACAGATTGTCCGTCATAAAATTGATGAACTTTTATCGGCCGGTATAATAAGACCTAGTTGCTCACCTTTTGCAAGTCCGATACTTTTAGTTAAAAAGAAGGATGGCGCAGATCGATTGTGCGTCGATTATCGAGAACTCAACAGTAATACTGTGCCTGATAGATATCCGTTACCTCTCATAAACGATCAAATACAACGGTTAAGTGGTGCTAAATATTTTACAACGTTGGATATGGCATCTGGTTTTCATCAGTTACCTATTCACGAAAATTCAATTGAACGTACGGCTTTTGTGACCCCCGATGGTCAGTTCGAGTATCTGACTATGCCTTTCGGTCTACGAAATGCACCTTCGGTTTTTCAAAGGGCAATAAATAAAGCACTTGGGGAACTTGTAAACACCTTCGCAGTGTGCTACATAGATGACATAATGATTCCAGCCGATTCTGTGGAACAGTCACTGGAAAGACTTAAAATGGTTTTAAATAAACTCCGCGCGGCAGGTTTTTCTCTTAATCTAAAAAAATGTTTCTTTCTGAAAACACGTGTTGACTACTTGGGATATGAGGTCTCAGCGGGTGAGATACGACCTAATCCGCAAAAGGTAAAAGCACTGACTGATTCTTCTCCACCAGGAACAGTTACACAACTTAGACAGTTCATAGGTCTTGCGTCATATTTCCGACAGTTTATTCCAAAGTTTTCACAAATTACTGTCCCACTTTATCGATTAACCACGGGAAAAGGAAAGATAGAGTGGAAAACACAATACGAAAAGATTCGTCAGGAAATAATCGCCAGGCTAACGAGCGAACCGGTCCTTATGATATTCAACCCCACTTATCCTATCGAGTTGTATACTGACGCTAGCGCCCAAGGATATGGGGCCGTGCTTATGCAAAAGATCGATAACAAATCACACGTGGTTGCATACTATAGTAAGAAAACGACTAACGTAGAGTCACGTTACCATTCGTATGAGTTAGAAACCATGGCAGTAGTTAACGCTATTAAGCATTTTCACCACTTTTTGCAAGGTGGAAATTTTACGGTTTTCACCGATTGTAACGCACTCAAAGCGTCACGTAACAAGGTTGATCTGACACCAAGAGTACATAGGTGGTGGGCTTTTCTGCGAGCATATGATTTTGATATTATTTATCGAGAGGGCAAACGTATGGGTCATGCCGATTTTCTTTCGCGAAATCCAGTGGATACTAAAAACGTTATTAAACGGGTTGAACAAAAACGAGTAAACTTAGCAGAAATCTCAGAAAATTGGTTACAAGCTGAACAGCAACGGGACGATGAATTACGTGATATTATTTCAAAATTGCAGAATAATGAACTTGATACAGACGTTGCCAATACTTATCAAATAAGGTCAGGAGTTTTGTACAGAAAGGTTCAGCGTAAAAATCGTAGCCGTTATCTACCTATGGTGCCTGTGAGTTTTCGATGGTCAGTTATCAATAATGTTCATGAATCAGTCATGCACCTAGGTTGGGAAAAGACTTTAGAAAAAGTCTATCAATACTATTGGTTCCCTAATATGTCGAAGTATGTTCGAAAGTTTGTTGAAAATTGTATAACTTGCAAGCTATCGAAATCTCATTCTGGTAGAGTACAAGCTGAGCTTCATTCAATTCCAAAAGTTAGTGTCCCGTGGCATACTATTCATATCGATGCTACTGGTAAACTTAGCGGAAAAAACAATCTGAAGGAATATGTTTTTGTATTCATTGATTCATTTACCAAGTTCGTACTTTTGCGACATACCTTACGCATAGATGCATCTAGTGCAATTACGACTCTGAAGCAGTGTGTAAGTTTGTTTGGTACTCCATCTAGGATTATCGCGGACCAAGGTAGATGTTTCGCGAATAATGATTATCGGGAGTTTTGTAAGACTCATAATATCGATCTGCATCTGATTGCTACTGGGACATCACGTGCTAATGGTCAAGTAGAGCGTGTAATGAGTACACTTAAAAATATGCTCACAGCCGTAGAACTCAGCAATGACAAATCGTGGCGGGAATCTATCGATGATATTCAACTAGCCTTGAACTGTACAGTTGGTCGTACAACAAAACATAGTCCTTTAGAACTATTGATTGGTAAGGTTGCAAGACCTCTTCCTTTATCAGTTATTGATGATCAAGAGGAGGAAGAAGTTAATATTTCTGAAATCAGAGAGCAGGCGATCGCTTCCATAAATAAAAATGCTATGGAAGATAAAGAGAGATTTGACAGTGGCAAATCGAAAGTTTGTAGATTCTCAGTAGGAGACTACGTTCTCATAGAAAATCATGAGCGAAATCAAACTAAGCTAGATGCTAAGTTTCGTGGGCCATATAAAGTGGTTGAAGTTTTACCTAATGACAGGTATTGTTTGAAGACTCTAAAGGGCAATAGAATTTATAAGTATGCGCATAAACGTTTGAGATTGATGCCTGAGAGCAATGTTCCCATAGAGCTTGATCCTTGTAAGGATTGTAGTGGTGATGAACAGTCAGAAGTTGCCAATGTCGGCGGTGATGGCAGTGAGTGATAAGTTGGGTATACCAGTGTGGGTATACATGATCCATGCGTTTGCTTATTAGTCGCAAGTCATAAAGATCCTACCCCACTCACGTGGGCGGAGATGGTGCGATGTAACGGCGACGATGGGTCTGCTTGGTCAAGAGGACCAAGGGCCATATGGTTGGTCAAAAAGTCAATATGGTTTGACTTGTGTATTGGTTATGTTACCAATGGGACCACATGAGTGGTTAGTTATTGTAGTCACATGGTTGACTACTGGGTCATATGGTTGACTCTTGTGTGTTGGTTATGATACCAACTGTGGTGTGTAGAGATGCACAAAATTTACAGAGTCATATGGTTGACTGCTGTATTTTGGTTGAAAGATACCAAGTTGAGATGTACAGAGTCATATGGTTGACTGCTGTACTTTGGTTGAAAGATACCAATTGTGTTGCACGTGGTGCAAATAAATTGCTTAAAACTCACTAGTACACTGGCTAACTGGTTATTTGGATCATTCGACTGGTTCTGTATTTTTGGTTGATATTGAGATCAATGTTGTGATTGTTAAGCACACGAGTAGTGCATTAAGGACAGCATATGTGGGAACATGGCGCTCAGTCGTCAGAATGGGCGAGCAGGAAATGAACTGAAGTTTCCTTTGCAGATAATGTTGTAAGACAATGATTGCACACGAGGACGTGTGACAGTCAGGAGGGCCGTGTCGGCGCGTGATATTCTGGACGCTCTTTCTCACGGCTGTGGTGTTTATTTAAATCTAAATATTGAGACTATTGAGCCGTTTTTGGTTTAAAGTTTAGTCTAGGTATATTTGTTAGTATTAAGATTAAGCGTAGACCCTAAGCCTAATGAGTAGCGTAGAGGGGGATGCGAGATGGAGGCTTTGGGAACCAGAGCCTTTGTCGAACGTAGCCACAGCCCTAGAAGATGCTGATTTTTAAGAGTCAGTTGCAATCGAACTGAGCCAGTGGTTGGTAATGAAAAGATAAACAGCATTGAGACTTCTAGAGGCAGGGTGGATTCGTTGTCGCGTCGCCCTGTACGTGATACTCTATTGTTAGCGAAATAGCAAAGACTATACTAGAGATAGAAATATTATAAGTGAATTAGGTTTATGTTAAATAGTGATTAGTGATAAGCTACATTAAATTACGTGTAAGACAAGCTCCTGCAAGAGCAACTATGTCCGCCCCTGACCAGCCAACGGCTCTCTCCGACAGATATATATATATATATATATATATATATATATATATATATATATATATATATATATATATATATATATATATATATATATATATATATATATATATATATATATATATATATATATATATGAGGCATTCCACGCCGAACCGACCTACGTTTGACCCTCACCATCGGCGATTTTTTTCATTTTTGAGTATTGCGTAGAGTATACGAAAAAAACATTTTTCACCAAGTTTTAGATTTTTTGGACCACGGGTTTGATTCCCACTGCTCCCGAAAACCCAAAATTTCGACGAATAGATAGCCCGAATCGATTCGCTTCAAATTTTTATCATAAATTCTTTGTTGTAAAACAAAAATTTTGATACCAATATGAAAGTGGGCAAGCTTTTGGTTTGGAAGCTACAGGCGAAACAAGTTATTGAATAAATGAGAAAAATCGAATTAAATATGAGGTATTCCATGCCAAGTGAACCAATCGTTCACCCTCGCCTCTTCAAAAACTGAAGCCGATTTTTCTGGTGATGAAAGAGTATAAGAAAATATTTCCTGAATTTTTCAGTCTTTTCGAATAACAGCCGATGGTCTATATGAATGTTTTTTTTTTTTTTGCTGATTTTTTATGCATAACTCCCGTTCTTTCTCATCGATTTCCATGAGTAAAAAAAGAAAATTTTCGTTTTTTGGTCGACCCTCTAATATTTTTTTATACTCCTTCATCACCAGAAAAAACGGCGTCAGTTTTTGAAGAGGTGAGGGTCAACGATTGGTTCACTTCGCATGGAATACCTCATATTTAATTCGATTTTTCTTACTTATTCAATAACTTGTTGCGCCTGTAGCTTCCAAACCAAAAGCTTGCCCACTTTCATATTGGTATCAAAATTTTTGTTTTTCAACAAAGAATTTAAGATAAAAATTTGAAGCGAATCGATTCGGGCTATCTTTTCGTCGAAATTTTGGGTTTTCGAGAGCAGTAGGAATCAAACCCGTGGTCCCAAAAATCTAAAACTTGGTGAAAGATGTTTTTTTCGTATACTCTACGCAATACTCAAAAATGAAAAAAATCGCCGATGGTGAGGGTCAGACGTAGGTCGGTTCGGCGTGGAATGCCTCATATATATATATATATATATATATATATATATATATATATATATATATATATATATATATATATATATATATATATATATATATATATATATATATATATATATATATATATATATATATATATATATATATATATATATATATATATATATATATATATATATATATATATATATATATTGTAACATTGCATGTTACAATATGCCCGAACTCCCTTAGACGACCTTAGTTAAGGGTGCATCGAGTGCCTGAAAGCTGTATGAATGAGTTAGGGCAGCCCCGAGGCTAGATTTTACTCCGAGAGGCGACCGTGACCGACTTAAGACTGTCGAATTTAGTTCTTATTCTTTTGTTTTTTTTTAACCTTTTCTCTGATATGTGGGAGACACGGCCAAAAATATGACGGAGACTCACGTGAAGGCACCCGATTTCGAGAGTGGACCGATAACTCCTACACGAGTCGACGCCTAAGGAAGCATCCTCTCATACACACGAAGACACGGGGGAGTGCCGAGGGCACTCAGCTACGAGGGATACAGGTGGTGGAAGAGATTCCCGCCACCCCCAAGAGCCTGCGAACCGTGGTCATACAACGAGGGCTTCCTACGTCCTGGCCAAATTTGAGTTTACGCGCGTGGCACGCCGCCAAGTAGAGATCCAGCGGTCGATCGCCAAATCAATATTCGACTGCGTAAGAAGGGTGTGCGCACGACCGGCGTCATGTGGTCTAATTACTCTGCCGTAGGCCTGCTTCGCAGGTAGATCGCCGAGCTCCGTGCTCGCTCTAATTTTTGCTAGAGTTTGTCTAAGCCACGAGGCGATTTTGTAAATTCCTTTAGAGGAACTTTTTGAGTGAGTGTGAGTGCCTGAGGTCGTTACCGTGGCTGTTGGAGTGCCTGGATGGTCTTCGAGGTTTTTCCTGCGAGGAAAACTGACCGAGAGTGGCTGGACAACGGTAAGCGTTAGCCAATTTGATCCGTAAAAATTTGAATCCGGCAAACGGCCACCTGCCATCTTGCCTTGTTGCGAGCCACGAGGCTGAGTAGAATTTGGGATTAAATTAAACCGATCTCCGAGCCGGTCGGCCGCCACCAGTGTCAGAAGGCATAATAGAGTTTCGAGTTTGAGTTTTTTGAGTTTTTCTTGATTTTTCTTTGAGTAAAATTTTCGAGTTTCTGTCGCGTAAGATCACTTATTAGAGCACGTACGCTGCACACACGAGTGTGAGTGAGACAGACTTAGTCCGTCACTGTCGCGCTCTTTTTCTCCCACGAGGAGATTCAGAGCATTAGGTCAGAATTAACCAGTTCTCATATTTGGCAATTTTGGTTTAGCTTACGTAGGCAGAGTTAGTGTAAGTTAATGTTAAGTAATTTTGGAAATTAGTTTTAGTCTGCTGCGAGGCATTGTTGTATCGAGCTAAGCGATATTTTTCCTGTTATTGCTCTCCTACGTGGAAGCCTGATCTCATCTACGAATAATTTTTGTAAAGCTCGATAAACCGCTGTTTTAGACCCGAGGGGTGACACCCCGAGGTGCATGATCGCTGCGGCGATACTAATTTTATTATTAGCATCACGTTGTGCAATCTAGTATTTTTTTTGTTTGAATAAATCTCTTTTATTTTGTTAAAATTTATATGGCACGAGTCGTTATTGTGTACGCTACTCCCTCATATGATCCCGACCCCTCTCCGCGGTACTGCAGCTAGTCGCCGCTTATTATTACAGTGTCCTTTCGCTTCTTAATTTCTTTTCATTTTTTTCTGTGTCTCGTGACGAAGAGAGTTCGTCTGGCGCCCAAAATTCAATTAATTATTTTCTTTTCGATCTTTTGCCAGTTATTGTCGACTGAGTCGGTCTCGAGGCCTAGCTATCCGGTCTGGACCCGAGGCCTGAATAAGGGTCACGTCACAATATATATATATATATATATATATATATATATATATATATATATATATATATATATATATATATATATATATATATATATATATATATATATATATATATATATATATATATATATATATATATATATTGCAACGGTATTACTAGGCTAACACCGCGCCCTACGCCCTTCCTAATTTTCAACTTACCGAACCCTTATCAAATTACAAAACTACTAGAAATGATCAAGTGCAACTGAATCACCAACTTAAGATGTTGTTGGGCGCCAGACGCTAAATGCGTCAGTCAAAGATATCTAAGATAATACGATACTTAATGCGATACATAACTAATTTCTGCAAAAATGCTCGCCAAGTACCACTACCTCCAAATTTTTTTTTTTTTTTTTTTTCTTAATTTTAATTTGGATTAATCTTTTCTCATGAGTACATACGTCACATATCATAAGGTGTTACGCATGTCATTTATATTCATATGTGAATACCAACCAAACACTAATAGGCACTAGGTCACAATCAGGAATTGATTGTGAAAAAATAAATTGTACTTGGCAATGTCTATTGATTTCAGTACTTTTGTAGATCAAATGCTACTTCATCAAATATTCTGGTAACAAAGTTTTGTTGATAGTTTTGTTGATAGTTACAACGTTTTAATGTGCTTGGCGCAAGGTTTTTGCACCTGAGGTGCTTTTGGGGGGATTTCACTAATTTTTGTACCGGTTTCTTCTATGTTTATTTTCACTTGTGATGAATTCGATAATACAATAAATCTGTCCCCGAGCCGCAACTATAACAAGTGTAATGCTTACTACTTAAACGGTATAACTATTACTGCATCAAGAGATTTATTTCCACCGGTCTATGTTCATTTCCTCGTTCGCGAATTTCTACAACAAAATTAGCATTGCAAATGTATTGCGCAATTGGCTATAATCACAGCGTTTGAAGCAAAAAAAAAATTTGCTCAATACTTACTCAATAATAAATAATAATCTTATTGGTCGACTGATAATTCTTAATATCTGTAGTATAATATATGTGGGAAGATTTGATTGTACTTGGTAACGTCTATTGATTTCAATACTTTTGTAGATCAGATGCTACTTCGTCGAATATTTTAGTAACGAATTTTTGTTGATATTTACGTTTTAATGTACTAGGCGCAAGGTTTCTGCACCTGAGGTGCTTTTGGGGGATTTTATTACTTTTTGTAGACGTTTTGATTTTCTTGGCTGTTTCTGTTAGATGTTATTTTTCTCATATTTTCTCTAACTGTTATGAGTTCTATTGAAAGAGTTTCACTGATGAGGCTGTGTTGTTATCGATGACTGAAAAATGAACTGTAATAAGAAGCCTTGACCCCAATTAGCATTACTTTCACTGTAGATATCATAGACTTACTTTCGATATAAATTCAAAGTCATATTAACGTAATTCTGTGTTCGGTAGACTAATACGGAGAATATCAGACCTCCAAGTTATAGATTTGAATAAAACTTCTGGGGGTGTTTTTTCGAATGAAACCATGAAACCAGTGCTGTTCCATTCATTCTAATGAACTCTTGTTTTCTTCAGCTCGAAGTTCTGGTCTTACTGAGCAATTCTTGAATTTGTCTGAAAACATTTGAAAAAATAAAATAATTGAGCACCTAAAGAGTTGAAGATGTAATGAGGCTACCTAATTGTGATTATTTTGGTAATTCAAGCTTAATCAGCATTCGAGCCACCGATGATAAAATTATAGACCTTTGTAGCTTATGATTCTGACTTTGAAAGGATCACTGCTTACCAAGAGTTGTCGACAGAGCTTCAAACCGACAGAATAAATTTGAAAGAATGTTAAAAAAACATCCACAAAGAAAATTGTGGAAAATCCAGTTTAAAAAATTTTTCACATAATATACTGTCATTTACAGTTGTTGAATAATCATACAGAAAAGTGGACACTATTCTTCAGATTGTGTCACATTGATGCTTTTTTCAACATCATTTCGAATTAGTACTGTCAAGTTACACTCAGTCAACTTTTGTTATATGCAGCGAACCTTTCGAAGACAAAATCATGGGCTACGGAGGACTATAATTTCATCACTGCAGGGTCGAATGCTGATCAAATTAACTTGAGCTAGTAAAATGATCACAATAACATAGCAAAATTACATCTTTAGTCTTTTCAAGTGCTCGAACATTTTTTTCTCATTATTTTTAGACAACTTGAAAAATTGCTCGGTGGTACCAGAACTTCAAGCTCAGAAAAAGAACGCGAGCTCATTAGAATGAATCGTACAGCATGGGTTTCAAATTTTTACCCAAGAATACCGCGTAGTGAGAAGTACATACATAATCCAAATAAGGTCATAGTGCTAGTGGCCAACCAATATCAATCTAGTATCTGGCCACGACAATTCAATCACTGATATTGATCAATCGTTCATGAAGACGGTAATAATTGAGCTCATAGAAATGAGAATTTAGAATCTTATTAGCTGTTGGTATTGTTAGAATTCTAGTACAATTATATTCCCAGATTTCAGAAAGTATTTATGAAAAAATGTCATCTAATTTTAATGATGTACCTAGGACCGCATAACGTAAATAAATCATAAACATTTCTTCATCAACTTCGTAGGTATAATAATTTCAAAAATTATTAATATATATCCAAATTTTACAAGTATAAAATATGCTACGAATGAATAGCTTCGATAATCACGATCGACGTGACATTATGCAAATCTCTCATAACCTCAATCTCGATAACCTCAGCAACCTGACATCTGCTCTTATAACCTCGAAATCTGGACAACCTGACGTGAACGATTGAATGGATATCTCTCAGAGGACATCGAGACTAATATTAAATGACAATTTTTTACTCCGCACTTTCTCCATATTTTCCAGCAAGCGTAATAAGAAATCATTTGTTGGTTCCCAAAGGTTTTCAGCTACTCGTAATATTTTTTTCATCTATCCAAGCAGTCAGCTGTCATTCAAAAATGCGTATAACCATTGAGTAAAGATAGGTATAGAGGTGCGGACTGCGTGGTGGGGGTATGCTTATTTACTTTTCCTTATATACTAGAGCTTTCATGCCCCAATAGCAGATGGCGTTGACAAAAATCTCCCCAGTTTGACTCACACATAGAAGAGTGCCGCGTGGATGAGACGTACACACGTAAGTGGCTCACAGACGACCCTAACTTTAGCAACTCACCACCTGGTGCGCTACAGTCGCTCACTCCACGTAGAAGAGTGCTACGTGGGTGAGACGCACACACGTGAATGGCTCACAGACGACCCTAACTTTAGTGTCCCACTACTTGGTGTGCCACAGTCGCTCACTCACACATAGAATTTGCGTATAAACGCACGGTGCCACACAGACAGAGTGGCTCGCACCGATGTTGGCGCTTTAACTCGAGTCCCGAGTTTATCATTTAATGTCCCGATATCAATTTCTAGGTTTTTTTGTCCTCCCTCGAAAGACCGGAGAATTTTCGCATCACAACGTATGCAATACACGTTTTTACCCGAAAATCTTGAAATTATGCTACACATGCGATGAAGTATATTAAAAATTCGACGGATCATAATGTACGTAGCATAATAATGTATACGTAACACGGCCCGCGGTTTTCCAAATCACCTGTGAGGTACTGCGAAAGATTCGTTTCCCCTTCATTTTACATGGCGGGATCCCCGGTAGGCCTCCGACCATAAATTGTACCTGTATGAAGTTAGTCTGGTTCACAAGATCCATTTTAGTGAATTTCTGTCCAAGGGCACCGAAAATTATGATCCAGGGCTCATTCGATTCGGAATGACCTCTAGAAACTGTTTGAAAAATTTCAAGAGGAGCTCGAAAAAATTGCAAAAGTTATAAACAATTTAGTAATAAAAAAAAGGGGGGGGGGGTATGGTTTTTTGCAAATATCTCGGAAACTATTAAAGATATCCGAAATTTGAACGAAATTCCTTAAAGAGGAGGAAATTTCCTAAAAGAAAGTCCCACCTCCCGGAACTCTATCACCAATATTTATAATTTTAATTTAGAGGCGAAAACAGCGCTAAAAGCGGGTGATGCGCGTCCCGCGCGCGCTGACCGATACGGACCTTTGAACAATAAAAATAATTTTAACCCATTAAATATCATTATTAAGAAAAAAAAAATTCACATACCTTCTAGACACTTGAATAAACAAAAACCCATGGAAAAAAAATTTTTCCCGTAATTATTTTATTACATATACCTTAGTTAATTGACTAATTTTTACTAGTTTGAATTTTACATAAAAACCCTGATAATTGTTAAACTAAAAACCTCAAATTTTTTTCACTTCTTGGAGCTTTTCTTGAAAGGCTTTGGAAAAGATTCCTGTTGGAAAAATTAAAAAATGTTGATTTTTCACTTTGTTATTAATAATCAAAGACGTTAAAAAATGAAAAATTCAATTTAAGCAATGCAAATTTTTTTTTTTAATATTCAAGTTTATTCGTATTCTTATTATTTAAAGTTACATAAAAATGATTTTTTTATAATTTTTAGCTCTATTTGTTTAAAAAATTGTTATAAACAAATGTATTGTTTGTAAGATAATTGAAATTTTTTTTTGGGGGTTTCAATCAGTGATGAATATTATGATTTTTAAGAACAAAATCGTTTCTTAAAAAAAAAATTTTTATTGCCTAAAAACGCATTTGTTAATTAACAATTTTTTTTTGCTACTAAATATGAATATTAAGGATCGATATTTTTTTTTTAATCATAATTTCTATTGCTCTTTGATATTCTGAAAAAAACTTTTTTTTTGATTCATATTTTCTTTATTCATTTAAAAAACAATTTCTTTTAAACAAAATAATTTTTACGATATATTTTTTTTTTAAATACTACAAAAAAAAACAAAAACAACCATGTGTCACTTTTGGTGTAAAAAAAATTTTTTCTAATTTTTACAAATTTTTTAATATTTTTCTATTTTTGCATTTGGCGATTCCTCATAGTTCTCAATCATTGTTATTAAAATAACTCATAAACTAATGGAGATAGGACGAAGACACTTCAAGTCTTTTTCGTTCTCCTTTTCATAATAAACAAATAAGATTTTAAACAAACGCTCCAACCCTATTACTTATCAAATTTTTTGATTGTTTATAAAGATAGTAAAAAAAACTAATTTTAGTTGGAAATTTTAGTTGTTCATAATGATAATCATTTTATTTTTCTGATTTTCTTAAACTTATTGTTCTGATAATGAATAACATAGTGATCTATTTATTTCATTCTTTGGTGTGCATTACTTGATTGTTAATTTATTTGGTGATCATTAAAAACTCATTTACTTAAAATTTGCATAGCTGTTTAGGTGCGTACATAATTTTTGAACATAATCCGATAATGTTAATGAGATTTTAAAGATCTTCATTTAAACGTCTATTTAATTATTTATACTCCCAGTAATGATAAAAAATTTGTAAAAAATAGAGAAAAAATTTTTTACACAAAAAGTGACACATGGTTGTTTTTTTTTTTTGTAGTATTTAAAAAAAAATATATCGTAAAAATTATTTTGTTTAAAAGAAATTGTTTATTAAATAAATAAAGAAAATATAAATTAAAAAAAAGTTTTTTTTTTCAGAATATCAAAGAGCAATAGAAATTATAATTTAAAAAAAAAAATATCGTTCCTCAATATTCATATTTAGTAGCAAAAAAAAATTGTTAATTAACAAATGCGTTTTTAAGCAATAAAAATTTTTTTTTAAGAAACGATTTTGTTTTTAAAAATCATAATATTCATCACTGATTAAAACCCCCAAAAAAAAATTTCAATTATCTCACAAACAATACATTTGTTTATAACAATTTTTTGAACAAATGGAGCTAAAAATTATAAAAAAATCATTTTTATGTAACTTTAAATAATAAGAATACGAATAAACTTGAATATTAAAAAAAAAAATTTTTTTCATTGCCTTAATTGAATTTTTCATTTTTTAAAGTTTTTGATCATTAATAACAAAGTGAAAAATCAACATTTTTTAATTTTCCCAACGGGAATCTTTTCTTAAGCCTTTCAAGAAAAGCTCCAAGAAGTGAAAAAAATTTGAGGTTTTTAGTTTAACAATTATCAGGGTTTTTATGTAAAATTCAAACTTGTAAAAATTAGTCAATTAACTAAGGTATATCTAATAAAATAATTACGGGAGAAATTTTTTCTCCATGGATTTTTGTTTATTCAAGTGTCTAGAAGGTATGTGAATTTTTTTTTTCTTAATAATGATATTTAATGGGTTAAAATTATTTTTATTGTTCAAAGGTCCGTATCGGTCAGCGCGCGCGGGACGCGCATCACCCGCTTTTAGCGCTATTTTCGCCTCTAAATTAAAATTATAAATATTGGTGATAGAGTTCCGGGAGGTGGGACTTTCTTTTAGGAAATTTCCTCCTCTTTAAGGATTTTATTTCAAATTTCGGATATCTTTAATAGTTTCCGAGATATTTGCAAAACCCATACCCCCCTTTTTTTTATTACTAAATTGTTTATAACTTTTGCAATTTTTTCGAGCCCCTCTTGAAATTTTTCAAAAAGTTTCTAGAGGTCATTCCGAATCGAATGAGCCCTGGATCATAATTTTCGGTGCCCTTGGACAGAAATTCACTAAAATGGATCTTGTGAACCAGACTAAAGTATCTTGATGGGAAGGCCTAATTTGATCATTCTTCCGAATTCGACGCAATGCGAATATAATTTTGATTTGATGCGCATCGTTGTCAACAATTAACAATATGCAATGACTTTGTTGCAATAGGAGGATTTTTTACAGTCAAAGTATAGTAGTCATAGCGTGAACACGTATATCTCTGATCTGCTCAATCAAATACGTATTTTACTCGAATTCAGCTAATTAGAATCTTTCTCGGTGTATTTTTTAATCTTCATTCTTATAATTAGTAGATTGATTTAGAGTCATTAGCATTATGTCGAAGCGTAAGTGTAGTTATAAGGGGTGCCAGAGAAATCTTGAAGAGCTTGAAACTAGTTTCTTCAGATTTCCCGTAAAAAATGACGATAGGTATGTATCTGCGACAAACGACACCAATACATAGCTGGATCTTCGCTGTGTTGAATAATGAATAATCCATACTAGATACACATTACGCATACATCAATCAGATGAATTTATCAATTTCAAAATATATTTCAAATGATTAAATCAAGGTGATCTCTTGATAGTATCAATTCAATGTAAGTTTAATTGTTATCAGAATGATTTTTCCAAATCGGATTTTGACACTGTTAAAGTTTAAATGCGTTGAACCGAGTCAATAACGTTTACTCGATACGTAATATGTATGCATGTATGTACATTAGGGCGATTTTTTTTTCGACTACTTTTATTTTTTCACTCCCCACCTAAATTTTTGTTGGACATGTCGAACAAAAAATTCCCTTGAAGTTATAGCCCTTAATATTAATATTAAGTACTTTCCCAGAGCGTGAAAAGATTTTCCCTCTAAAATACACGTGAAGCAGAATTTTTTTTTTTCAAAATTCTATAACTCAGCAGCATTTTATGCTATCACATTGGTCTTGGTCTCAATTTACACAGAATTGAACGATATTCAAAAGTGTCTATAACGGCGTAAGTGCAACTTACACTGGTGAGATGGTACGGGTCGCTAAAGTTGATTTTACCCAAAATTCTCGTTTTTTCGCTGTTATCTCCGAAGTGATTAACTTTACCGAAAAAATGTACAAGATAATTTTGGTGGAAATTTAATTTCCTACAAAAAAGGTCCTCTAGACCTAAATGCTCAGATGAATATTTCTTGAGATATTGAACTTTAACTTACTTGTGGTGAATAAAATTTTTATGGTTTATTGAATCAAACGTTTAAAATTGTTGATATTCCATATCATAATTTATGATATGATATCATATTTGTGATAATTATCATAATTATGTAAACAATGAACCATAAAAATTTTATACCACAAGTACGTTAAAGTTCAATATCTCAAGAAATATTAATCTGAGCATTTAGGTTTAAAGGACCTTTTTTGTAGGAAATTAAATTTCCAACAAAATTTTCCTCTACATTTTTTTGGAAAAGTTAATCATTTCGGAGATAACAGCGAAAAAACGAGAATTTTGGGTAAAAATCAACTTTAGTGACCCGTTATACCATCTCACCAGTGTAAGTTGCACTTACGCCTTTATGGACACTTTTGAAGATCGTTCAATTCTGCGTAAATTGAGACCAAGACCAATGTGATAGCATAAATGCTGCTGAGTTATAGAATTTTGAAAAAAAAAATTTTTGCTTCACGTGTATTTTGGAAAATCATGGATGGAAAATGGATGGAAAATTTTTTCACGCTCTGGGAAAGTACTTAATATTAATATTAAGGGCTATAATTTTCAGGGAATTTTTTGTTCGACGTGTCCAACAAAATTTTAGGTGTGGAGTGAAAAAATAAAAATAGTCGAAAAAAAATCGCCCTAATGTACATACATACATACACTCGTACATACATACAATACGTTCATTTCGAAAACATTTCATCTTTTGATGCGATTAGAATTAGTCTTCCCTATATATGTATTGTGATCCAATGTATGAACAAGATCTTTTTGTCAAGCAGTTGTTATATCAAATAACGCGATTCATACAATATAGCAAATTTATATCTGTCAACAGGTGTTTGGAATGGATTCTTCGTTGCGGTAATGAAGATTTTCAAGATCTTCCTTCTTCGAAACTTAGAGAAAAAAGAATTTGCTCACTTCATTTTTTAGCGACCGATTTTCAAAACGCGCTTAGGAAAAAGTTGAATCAAAATGCCGTCCCTCGGATGTTTCAACCCGTGATAGAGAGTTTCAGGGATAGAATCTCGGATAGAGTTCATCCGGAAACAGACGCCCCTATAAATCCTTCTCGCGACGTTCCAATATTACCGAGCACTGACGCCACTAACGAACGTACGACGACTATAACGAAGACCCAGAAAAATAACAATTCGAACAATAGCATCACAAAACGTAATCTGAAGGTGAAAAGAAATATTCGAAATTTAAAATTGAGACTGTTACGTCGAACTCGTTCTCAGGATAATGGTGCTATGAGAGGCAGCGGGGGGGTAGGTAGAGTTGAAATATTTCCAGAAATCAGCAAACGGATTAGCGGCGCCCCTCTCACATTTGTAAAATCACAATTACGCGTAGGGAGAAAAGTAAAAAAATGGCAGGAAGAAGAAAAGAAGTTAGGTCTCGCGTTGTTCTATAGGTCACCAAAATCATACAAGGCGATGTTACGAATGGGTTTTAAATTGCCAAGCGTGCGAACCGTAAGGGAGTGGGTGAATTCGTTAGATGTCAGGCCCGGAACATCTACCGAACTGTTTGACAAACTTGAAAGTTCGGTAAAAGTCATGGATAGGCGGGAAAAACAATGTGTAGTACTTTTCGACGAGATGACGATAAAAAAATGGCTAAGCTATAATAGTAAATTCGATTGTGTTGAAGGCTTTGAGGATCTCGGGGAGTTAGGTAGGAGTGACAGATTAGCTTCACACGCATTAGTTTTCATGGCACGCGGTTTGACATATAATTGGAAAATGCCCGTAGCTTATTACTTATCCGCAGGTCCGGTAACTGCAACAAAATTAATTCAACTGCTTCACAGTGTTATAGAATCGTTGACAAAGATAGGGTTACAAGTTAGGGCGTTTGTTTGTGATCAAGGTGGTCCAAATCAGAAGTTATTCCGTTCGTTAGAAATTAGCGTAGAAAAACCTTTCACTATTATAGGTAATCAAAAGATATATGCGCTTTTTGACTCCCCTCATTTGATCAAATCCCTTCGTAATAATCTCATAAAGTACGATTTTGTAATAGATGACGAGGTAGTTTCGTGGAGAGCTTTAAAATTGTTGTTCGAGGTAGATTCTAGAGGTGTAGCGCGATCGGCTCCCAATCTTTCGGTTCGACACATTTATCCCGGTCCTTTTGATAAAATGAATGTTAAGCTCGCGACCCAAGTTTTTAGCAATTCGGTTCATGCAGCGCTTCTGACATTAGCTACGACGACTTTCGACAGCAAGACTCAGAACGACTTAACTGCTTTTGGTGATTTCACGGGTAAAATCAATCACATATTTGACGCAATGAACAGTAGGACATTACACGACCGAAACCCCAACCGCAAACCTTTGAACGATGACAATACACGATCAACGGACATTTTACGAGACGCATTGCAGTGGTTACCCCGTTTACGTATCTCCAATCCCACGATTAAAGATCCGCCAACTTTCAATAATCTGATACTGAGTATAACTTCAATTTTGCAATTGTGGGAGAATTTGAAATCTGAGGGTGTAAAGTACCTGTTAACTTCACGACTGCAACAAGATCCGGTGGAAAATTTGTTCTCCATTATGCGACAACGGGTTTCATATGGAAACAATCCCACCGCGACTCAATTCCGACAAAACTTACAACAGACAATCAGCAACCGTTTACTTATCCCACCCAAAACAGCGAATTGCGAGGACGACCACGACAACGTCATCGATATAGGACCACTTTCCGCACAGACTCAGACTCAGGAACCAAATACTTTCGACGTATCTACGAACCCAACTCAGCTGGACGAACCCGACGGAACAGATCTCGAAGAAAATTGTATAGATAGGATAGCACGGCTAGATGATTGCCAGGATGAGGTAGAGCTAGCTGTAGAACTTTCTCAAGAAAATAATATAGCTTTAGAAGACAACGCGATATACTATTTTTCCGGCTTCTCCGTGAAAAAAACCATAGCAAAGTTTAATTGCGATAGGTGTCGGGAAACACTTTTGGATAGCCGTCGGGAAAGCGTGGCACGCGAACAAGTACTTCAATTTTTTAAAGCGTATCCGACTAAAGATCATGCTCCGTTAGGTAATCTCGTTGCATCGTCCGTAGAATATTGGCAAATCGCGTCTTATCATTTGCGTATTTTCGTACAAATACAACGTCGTAAAGTCATTAATAGATAATATCGTAGATCAGGATTCGAAATCACGGAAATGGTTTAGTGGTTATTGTCGCGAACATCGTATATTTTTGCTCCGTACGCTGGTAACTTCTCGACTTGTTCGAGGGTTAAAGTGGTCATCGATAGAGGCTCGTGAATCGCGAAAGCGTTCTAATGCAGGAAATTTAGTTTGCAATAGCTCAGCTGCAAAAAAGTTTAGGGGTCAATAGAGATTGGAGATGGTTAGGTATAGAGTTATATAGGTATAGATGAATGTGCAAGATAGATACATATTTTCATAATAAAATCAAAGTAAACCTTCCCATACTTCATACAGGTACAATTTATGGTCGTAGGCCTACCGGGGATCCCGCCATGTAAAATAAAGGGGAAACGAATCTTTCGCAGTACCTCACGGGTGATTTGGAAAACCGCGAGCCGTGTTACGTATACATTATTATGCTACGTATGTACATTATTATCCTTCGAATTTTTAATATACTTCATCGCATGTGTAGCATAATTTCAAGATTTTCGGGTAAAACGGCATAAACGTGTATTGCATACGTTGTGATGCGAAAATTCTCCGGTCTTTCGAGGGAGGACAAAAAAACCTAGAAATTGATATCGGGACATTAAATGATAAACTCGGGACTCGAGTTAAAGCGCCAACATCGGTGCGAGCCACTCTGTCTGTGTGGCACCGTGCGTTTATACGCAAATTCTATGTGTGAGTGAGCGACTGTGGCACACCAAGTAGTGGGACGCTAAAGTTAGGGTCGTCTGTGAGCCACTTACGTGTGTACGTCTCATCCACGCGGCACTCTTCTATGTGTGAGTCAAACTGGGGAGATTTTTGTCAACGCCATCTGCTATTGGGGCATGAAAGCTCCAGTATATAAGGAAAAGTAAATAAGCATACCCCCACCACGCAGTCCGCACCTCTATACCTATCTTTACTCAATGGTATAACTATTTCGGTTATGTGCACGCGCGTGCGCAGTAGGAGTATTTTTCGTTACACCATAAAACATATGCAACTTGTAATTATAGTCAAGAGCGACAGCTCCCACTATAATTTTATCCATGTATTTTCATCTCGATAATGGACTTTCTATGTTGATTATTGCGTTCTGCCGACGGAGAAAAATTATGACGGAGGAGACGAAAAATTATTATCGTGAAACTGACCCATCCGATTTCAGAAATTATTAATTTCTTAGCTGTTGGTGCACCGATTGCCTAGATTTGGGTCACAAATGAAAGTTCTTTCGACCCTTATTACGAAAATAAAACGTTAATCCCCGGTATATTACCAATTCGGTGTAATGTATAAAAACATTATCCCCCCACTCCGCTCAGAGCTGCCTCTACGGTAAAGAGACTCGGGCGAGTCGCGCTTTTTTTTAATATACTTGACGGGAGACGCTACCGCGTCTCTTGATGCAACGATTATATGAATAGTTGATGAGGTGTAGTTACCTATAGGACATACGGTTCTCATCGGATCTTATGGTGCTCGGTTCTAAACGTTTTTATCATTCGTATAAGATACGATGATCATGTACATAGTTAATATATCACAATTTTTTATATATTGAAGTAGATAAATAGTGTAATATATTTAAACCGTGATGTGACGGCCTGTTTCTGTCAGTCTCTCGGCGAATCACTCTCAATCTCGCTTTAAACCGTTCAGCACTCTCACTACGAGATATTTTCTCACGCTCACTTTAAAACTGAATTATCTTTGAAATTTCAAATGGAATGACCACCTAATTTTTTTTCTATCTGTTCAACATTTAATGTTTTTTTAAAGTATGATGATAAAATTTCCTTTGTTTTCACAAAATTTTTACTCAAATATTTCTTCCAGCACTATGAGAGTTTTTCCCACTACCAAAGTAAAGTAAGACGTAAAATTTTTAGATTCGGACTTTTTCGGCTACGGTTTGGCTCGATTCGAATACTTCCGTATAACATGTGTTTACAGCAGTGTATATATGGAATTATAACCTCAATGTCATCATTACGTGTAATATTATTACTAAATTTATTGTGCACATGCGCAGAAGTTGTGAGAATTTCTCTCATTACGAGAGAAATCTATATAAATTGTCGAACGACAATGCTGAAGAGGCCCGAGGGCTGCCGTAAGAAGTTTCACTTCAAAAATTACATGATTCTATAAGCGATAGTTTGGCGTAGTGGTTAGGGCGTCCGATTATTGATGCGAACGGCAGCGAGCGTCTCCGGTTCAAACCCTTCGGTTGGGAAAAAAAAAATCTGCGGCAGTTTTAGGTTTTTAATGCAGTAATATTAAATGCGTTCCTACCTACACTATTCACGGTAAATGCAAAATGCGGACATGATTCCGAAAAAGACTTATCGAATTCCAATTTTTATCTGGAACCTATATCTTATATTTTTATCAGCGTATTCTACGCGAATTAAAACGACGTATCTCAAACGTATGGATACAACGAATAATATAGGAGCATGAATATTCGTCGAAAAAACCTTTCGACGGTAGGTATAAAAATGGTTTAACAAACGTAAAAAATAACGTTTATGTGGCGGACATTCGGAAGAGAGTTGTCCGTGATCCATAAGCGTTCCCTATACTAATGGTTTATACTTTTCCTCAACGTTTATAAAACTATCATGTGCTTATTGGGTAATTACCTAAATTATCAATTCACGTGGCCCGAAGGCTACACGCTACCTGAAAGATACTTTAACTTATCCTCAAAAATCTACGGATCGTACTCAGCGAGTTCGTGGCTTCACAAGAACAAAAGATCTTACCTTACAGTAGAGCTGCACGTGGCACTCACTTAACACTATTTTACTAACTATTAATTACAATGCACTTAGCGAAAAACTATAAGAGAGTTGCGGTATGATAGTTTGGAACTTTTGCGAGAGAGCGGTATGGTACGAATTGCGGAATTAGCGAGACACGTCTGATTTCACTCAGCTTGAACGTAGAAGTGAAGAGCCTCTTCCTGATTTTCGGTTGTCTCCTCATAGCTCCTTACAACCTTATAGGGGTGGGGAACCTATGAGGCGCATCTCATTAATTGATTGGTTATTTCCAAAATTCGCTATGTCGTTCCGTCGTTCCGCACGGACGACTCGTCAGCCGCCGCGCGCGGGGAGCGGGATGCGTAAGGTGTTGTGCTATAGAGCTCTACCTTTTCCAGCGGTATCGGTACTTCGTAGCGGGATGTCAGGGAGGAAGGCGCGATCCTGGGTTCTTCACCGTTGTATCGTCCTTGCGCTGCCAACTTTCCTTAGATTCGCTCTACGACGGCAGACTCATTCCGGTCGACCTCGCCGTAGCCTCCCGGCTAGATCCAGGTGCTCCTGAATGGAACCACACCTTTTTGGTCCACCAGGCTCCTCCTGGCTGGACCTAGGTGCTCCTGGATGGAACCACACCTTTTCTGATCTGCCGGTCGCACGTGGGGCGATATCCACGCCCGTCTCACGCGGTTCCTCTTCGGTCGGTAACGATACTGCTTATAAGCGTCGATAATGACAGTAGGAGCGATAGATCTCATGCACCCGCGGTAACAGGAGGTGGCGACGTTTTGACCTAGCCACCCTATACGCCGTCGTTGCGGTGCTCACGAAGCGGAAGAATTCTTGTCAGCGGTAGGGAGGTCGTATGCGGACCCTGTTCACCTGCCCGCGTTCGTAGCTTTCTCCAGGTCGACGTACTTCCCTCTCATGAAGCGGTACTACCCTCGGCACTTTCGAAGGTGCATGTCCCGGGCTGCATACCTTGAGGTCTGGTTAGCGGTAGTCTTTCCCCATTTAATCTCCTCTGCATAGCGATATCTTTCTCCTCTCTCTCTCTGTCTCTCTCACATTGCCGTCGTTACATTAACAAAAAGCACTTCAAATTAGTTATACTCTAAAGAAATCCCTACCTAGGTGTGTCGCCTAATTTTCCCGAGGGCATTCATAGCCAGACGTGCCGCTGTACTCGCTCTCGCTCTCGCGTTTTTCCTTATGTGTGCCCTACTGTAACTTGCCGTAAAACTGCAACGTTACAATATATATATACGTATATATATATATATGTGTAAGTTTGAACGTTACACGTCAAACCTAGTCGTTAGACACTGCCGCAGAGCGGGAGTATCATAGAGGGCTCCGAGCAGAACACCTCGTGAAAAGGCCACTCTTACATTCAAGTTAATAAGCTCCGCTAGGTTAACGACAATTGTATTGATTCAGGTTAGTTTTAAAGTACTTATGTTTATTATTATGTTGTAGCTAAAGCTAATGTACAAATTTTATCTTTATTACAGTTATTATAAACTGCATCTTACGTGTCTGATTTCTAACCCAAATCAATCTCCTTGTTAAGTTTCGGATCACGAAACTTACAAATCAATACGATGGAGAAAGCGAAGTTTCAATTCGTCTCCGAAGCAGGAGCTGACTCAAAAAGCACAGTCGTGAAAGTAAATACTATTCAGCTGGTGGACCAAGAGGAGTGTTTTTTATTTCCAAGGGACAAAAGAACCAGTGATCAACATAAGCAACTCTTCAATACAACAGTAGTAAAGAACGTCGTCAAGAGTTTGAAAACTCGCAACAAATTTAGAAATGTTGTGATTACCTTGACACAAGATCTTCAAAATATTTACTTGGATGAAGAAGGCAACGTCGTGTTCTACGACGAGTACTTAGAAGAGGTTACACCAACACAGGTAAACATTACCAATACTGGCACAAACGAAAGAAGTATTCGTAGTTTAGCTAAAGACATTGTTATGGATAAATTCAACGGCGAAAATTTCAAAGCGACGACATGGATATTGATGTTCGCTCAAGAATGTGCTCGAGTAGGTATTGATCAAAATAAATATGCCGAAACATTACGGATATTCTTAGAAAAATCTGCTTTCGATTGGTTTAATGTGTTTCTAAAACAAAATGCGAATTCGCTAAATAACTGGGAATTATGGAATAATGCTTTCATAGAAACCTTCTCGGTACAATCTTGGGCTGATATTGCTTATGCGTATGATTATCAATATTTAAATGGTTCGTTATTAGAATACTCATTAAAAAAAAGAAATTTGTTACTAGAAGTTAATGATAACATGACTTTGAATACTCAAATTGATTTGATAGTAATAAAATTACCCAAATTTTTGCAAGATAAGCTAGAAAGAAAATCTATTATTACTATGGAAGATTTAATGTCAAAATTAAAACATTTTGGAAATTTGAGTATTGCAAAGAAAGAAAAGGATAAAGACACAAAACCCAAACAAAACAATCCATGCTCTATATGCGAAAACTCAGGTTATAAAGATAGATACCACCCAGAGTACAGATGTAGGCTAAAAGATAAGAAAATCTTCAAATCAAATAATGATAAAATTAAAATTGAAAATAATGTAGATAGTGAAAAGATAGTAGCAAGCACAGAAGAAGCAAAAAACGAGTGGTAACCCCACTTATAAGATTAAGAGTTCAAGTGAACAATTTGTTAGCAGTTGGTCTCTATGATTCAGGAGCCAATGCATCACTGATAAACCATGAATTTAAAGAAAAAAATAGAAAATGTAAACAAAATTACAAGTGGGGGAGAAAACTTAAAAGGAGTAGCGGGCGTAGCAAAATCAGAAGGCTCGGTAACCTTAAAAATTAAAATATGCAATATTGAAGAAAATATGTCATTTTTTATAGTCAAAAACAATTACTTTAAAGAAGATTTATTACTAGGTTTAGACCTAATTCAAAGATTTAAATTGTGCCAAAATGAAAATTTAAAAATCACTCAAAAGAGCGTACAACCTAAAGAAAACATAGAAGTCAATGAGACTAAGTTATTGAATAACACTATTGGAAGAATAAATAATTTCCAAGATTTAATACAAGACAATATAAACATATTTGCAATATCAAAATTTGACATAGGAAAATTAAAAGTATACGAGGCTACAATAAAACTGACAGAATATAATGTAATGTGTCCGTTATTTTCGACCTACCCCAACACCGAAACAACGCACGACGACAAGACAGTCCAGCCATCTAGCGAGTTAGACGGCTATAACCGTGTCAAGCGTCGAGGATTAGCAGTACGAGAGGTATAAAAAGAGGCATCTGAGCGCAAACAGCTGGCAGTTGATAAGCAAAGCGCTTAGAGCTGACTCACACAAAACTCTTTAGAGCAGTTGATAAGCAAAGCGCTTAGAGCTGACTCACACCACACTATTTAAGAGTAGCACAGTGCAAAGCGCCTGGCTATCTCGAAACCTTTAACTTATATTCTGATCATAAATTAGCAGAGCGCTATTTATTTTGACGAATCAAATATAACAATTATTAAATTCTAATCATAAACCAGCAAAGCGCTGTTTATCGTGACGAATCAGCATTAAATTCAATTTCATTGCAAAGCGCATCTCATTGAATCTAATAAATCAAAAAGAGCTTCTCTCGTTATTAAAACGGAAATCAAAACAACAAAACAAAATCACATCCATTCATTTAATCGATAGAGGTTCATAAATTATATAAAATCAATTTATTCAAACAAAACAAACTCAACTCTAAAGACCTCTCGGGCAGAGCATAACGTTCGTTGATGAGCTTCGCTCATCAAAACAAAACAAGCCAACCACACTGTAAATAAGTCGTAAATAGAATAGATTTAAAGCTAGAATTAAGAAACCATTGTATTTCAATTTAATTAAAATTTCATTGCTATTTACTGACACGACGTTATCTTTCATTGTAGCTGTTCGCGTTTGGCAAAGAAAGAACTTGTAGTAAATTCAAGCTAGCGGTGAGTTTTGATAATCAGGTGGAGCAGGATAGTGGAAGAGCGAAAGCCTCCCCGATTCGAGTGCTGACTATTGATTATTGAAACAAGCCACAGATCAGTCTTGGTGTGCGAAAGCTATCCCGGTTCTGAAGGGTGATCCTAGTGGGAGAAAGCTTACTAGGATTCACAAAGTAGGTAAAAGAGTAGAGTCACAGCTAGAAGCAGTATTGCTCGATCTAGCGAGAAATCGCAGGATTGTTCCAGATCTGCGACAGAAACGGACATAAGGTGCGAAAGCTAATTCTGTTCCGTAGGGAAGTAGGATTTTGGGGGTTTACTAAATAAAGGGAAACGGTACTGTCGTGGCGAAAGCCTGTCCGTATCCGTAAGATTAGAATAGTATTTTGTAAAACTTGAGGGACGTAGAAATTGCCACTTTCAGGAGTCCTTTTCTATCCTAAGGATAAAGAATTTACCGTGACCCGGTCATTAGCGTTTGATTCATCAACCCGACTAATAACCGGTACGTTACAAATGGCGCCCAACGTGGGGCTCCAGAAATAGTAATTTTACAATAGAATCTTGAAAAAATACTATTAAAATCATTCAAATATTAAAATCATTCAAATATCAAAAATAAATTTTTTTTTCTCTTCATAAAATCATTTATTACATTCAAATCAATTGCTCACTTGGAGACAATAAAAATTCTCAAGATACAAAGGACTTTTGAAAGAATTCGTTGTTACACAGAAATTTAAAAAGATACACTACAATGTCAGATAAACAAAAATTAAGCGCTGGTGAACAGTCTAGGGGGCCGTCACCAATCGAAAAAACTAGAACCAGTAGTAGAGACCAGGATCTTCTAAGCGTAGAAAATCCGAAATCAGACCAATCAGGAATCCATAACGATTTCATACTAGCGTTGCGACAGCTTGAACAAAAAATAGATAGAAGTAATAAATTAATGGAACAGCGATTAATTGCTTCACAAAAATCAAACACTGACGCGATACAAACGATAGATGAAAAAGTTGACAAACACATTGATGATAGTAATCAACAAATTAACAAATTAGATCAAAAATTTAAAATCGTCATCGATAAATGGAATGACAATCAAACAGAATGTAGTTCGCTTATAGCTGCATCTGAGCAGAAAGTAAAAGATGATCTTAGGGAAAACTTCGAGATATTAAATAATTTAATCGTTGAGAGTAGTCAAACTCAGGCTGATAAGGTGAGAGATCTTGAAGCTAATCATAGTAGATTTAGGATCGGAATAGAGGCCAATGTCAGAAGGTTAAAACGCCAACCTGTTCAACCTGGGATTGAACACTCCAACTTACACATGATAGCTAAACAAATAAAGATGCCAACTTATTCGGGAAAAATTGGGCAAAAACCTACCTATTTCCTTAGGGAACTCGAGGAATATTATAATTTTTTAGGCGTAGACGAAGACACTCGGGGTAGATTAATAGGCCAATGCCTAAACAATGATGCCAGGGAGTGGTGGATCGCGCGTCGCGATGTCATTGACAGCTGGGAACAATTTAAAACTCGGTTTTTAGATAGATTCTGGGGTGAGGAGATCCAGAGGAAGATCAGAAAAAATTTAGAATTCGGATTTTACTCAAGTGATTCAAAGATAACCTGGGCGGAGTACGCAAATCGTAAATTTACGACAGCCGCGGGTTTAACTCCTAGGATACCGGAGGCCGAGATAATCAGGTGCCTCGTGCGTCATTATGAAGATCGCGTGATAGAAGCAGCCAGGTGTCGTAATATTCAGTCCATCGACACATTCCTAGTATTCCTTGATGAGATGCAGGCAGGCGGTCGCTCAAATATTCCGAAAAGGAAAGCATACGTTCCAAATCAAATAGATCAAAGATCGAAAGATATAACAACAGGTAGTTCGAGCCAGAAACAAGTATCGTAGCGAGATAACGGCGAAAACATAAACACGGCGAAGCAGTCGACACAACGTGACGAGGCAAAGCCAAATCCTCATGAAACTCATAAATCAGTTGGACAGTCCGATAACAAGCAACATGGACAAGTGCCTAGGTACAATCCGCAAATCAGGGCTCTCCAAGAGCAAAAGTTAGACACCGAAGTTTCCAACGAAATCGAAAGCGAAGAGTCGGGAAACTAGAAGGCGCTGTGCCTATAGAGCCGTCTAAGATCACGGTGCAGCGCGAAATTTTAATATCCGCGGCAAAAGTAGAAACTTCTCTAACCGTAGGACATTTTTTTGAAGATCCTTACGAATACCTAATACAAGAAAGGGATCAATCAGATTACAAACTGGTACAATGCCCTATGATAAGTTTAGAAATCGGTAGCGTAGATGTCAAAGCGTTAATCGACACGGGAAGCTAGGTTACATGCGTTTGTCAAGACTGGTATTCAAACCATAGCGATAAATTGCAAAAACATGAAAAGTTACCGGTTACGGATTTTCATATTATCGGAGTCACAGGAAGTAAAGCCACACGGGTTAAAGAACAAATTTTAATAAAAGTTAAATTAGAAAAATTCATAGATTTGATTTGTTTCCTAATTGTACCACAACTAAGACAGGAAGTTCTAATCGGGATAGATACTCTTCAACGGTGGAAGGCCGATTTAGACCTTAAAACAAACAAATTAATTTTCAAAATACCTTCAGGTGAAGCCACCATAGAATTACGCGATTCCGAGTATATTTCAAACTGCTCAAATCAGCAAGCCCAGATACAGGAAATATCAGCTACGGAAAAAGCTAAAGTTAATATCACAAGCAGTGATAATGAATTTGTGCTAACTGATGATGAAATCGATGAGAAATTGTCTGAATGTCAGGTATTAGGCAGAAACAATTTGGAATCATTTTCACAGTTGCTAAAAAACTATCGAGATATCTTTCATAAAGCACCCGGGAGAATATCAGTTTACGAACACAAGATCCACATCTATGAGGACAAACCGTTCATTAAAAGACCATACCCAATACCAATTTCTCAAAGAGAGAAAGTCCGGTTGGAAATTGATAAAATGTTAAACCTTGGGGTAATTGAGAGATCATTCAGTGAATACATCAACCCGATCGTAGTAGTTGCTAAAAAGGGAGGGGAAATCAGATTAGTGTTAGATGCAAGACATATTAACAAACTGATAATACCTGACCGCGACTGCGCTCAATCAACTGAAGTTTTATTCCAGAAGTGTGAAAATAACAAATTCATGTCGAGCTTAGATTTGACAGCCAGCTTCTGGCAAATACCGTTGCATCCAGATTCGAGAAAATATACCGCGTTCATGCACGAAGGCAAGACGTATCAATTTACCGTAACACCGTATGAATTAAATACCAGTCTTGCAAGTTTAATTAGAGCGTTAGATATTATTTTAAAAGATACAGAAAATTTTACTCAATTTCGTTGACGACATACTATGTCTTTCTGATTCCGTTCAATCTCATTTGGTACACTTAAAGCTATTGTTTGAAACGTTCAGAAAATACAACATGACCATAAACTTTAAAAAATCAAAATTCTTTCGAGAAGAAATTGATTTTCTTGGACACAGGATTACAAAAAGTGGAATCATGCCACAACCTGATAAAATAGAAGCAATTCAGAAATTTCCAACTCCAAGAAACGTAAAACAACTAAAAGGGTTTTTAGGCCTAACAAACTATTATAGTAAATTCACGAGATTGTATTCAGACGCAACATTTCCGTTGTTAAAACTAGTAAGAAAAGATACCAAATGGGAATAAACAGAGGAGATGAATGACTATTTCACAAAAGTAGAAAATTTATTTTGCGAGTCAATGGTTATCAACCATCCAGACCCGAAAAAGAGATATTATTTGCAATGCGATGCAAGTAACCATGCAATCGGCGCAGTGCTATACCAAATATCAGATGGAAACGAGGAACTAATCATAGGTTTCGCGAGTAGAACATTGGAAAAAGCTGAACTAAATTACTTCACTTCTGAAAAAGAACTACTAGCGATTGTATTCGCGTTAGAGAAATTTAGGACTTTTATCATAGGAGCTAAATTAACTATACGCACTGATCATAGAGCATTAACGTTTATTTTAACATGTAAATTAGTAAGTTCCAGATTAGCTAGATGGGTATTGTTTATACAAACATATCAATTCGATATCGAGTACATCAAAGGCAGTGAAAATATAGTAGCTGACATCTTGAGCCGATATCCACCTGAAATCGAAAATAAAGAAACATTAATAACAAACGCGCAGATAATTGCAACATTAGCAAAAAAGTTAAATACCGACCTTGTCAGAAAATTTAAAGCATTCGCTAATTATCAAAGAGCAGATCAAAAAATAAGAGACTTGATAGAATCAGAAATCGTTGTCAATAATCCAAAATATAAAATGATCGATAGTATTCTTTACCGCCAAGATCCAGGGGGCAATCTGCAAGCAGTCGTTCCAACCGAATTATTAAAGCAATTAGTAATTAAATGTCACGAGATGTACGGACATTTAGGCGCGGGGAAATGTTATAAAATGTTAAAATAAGGATTCTGTTATCCAAAATTCGCAAAAAGAATCAGGCAAATAATTGCTAGATGTGACCGATGTCAGAGATGCAAGATGCCTAACAGATATAGTCATTCCGAAATGCAAAACATAATTCCAAAAGGAGTAGGCGACCTACTATCGATTGATTTTTTAGGGCCACTGCCTGCATCAAAGGGAAATTACAAATGGATTTTAGTTACCTATTTGTAGTGACTCTATCGTTCGTGTGCTTTACATTCATACAAGCGAATTTAACAGACCAGACGAACTCAAATTTTAATGCAATAATCAATTTTAATACTAAAGTCTTTTTGAACTGTTGAGATTCCCACTCAATGCGAGCAGCGTAATCTACAGAAGACAGAAAAAAACTGAAAAGGAACATTCTAAATTTTTATCAAGTAAAAATTCCCGGGCCGAAGGAATTTTTACTTGATAAAAATTTAGAATGTTCCTTTTCAGTTTTTTTCTGTCTTCTGTAGATTACGCTGCTCGCATTGAGTGGGAATCTCAACAGTTCAAAAAGACTTTAGTATTAAAATTGATTATTGCATTAAAATTTGAGTTCGTCTGGTCTGTTAAATTCGCTTGTATGGATTTTAGTTACCGTTGACGCGTTCAGTAAACTTGTTCGAGTATATCCACCCAAAGCAGCGAACGCGCGGTCCACCATAAACTGCATTTTTGACCATTACATTCCGGAACTAGGAAAACCAAGGCGGATTCAATGTGATCACGGGACACAATTCACGTCCGCGGAATGAATCAGAAAATTAGAAAGCGAGAATATTACTTTAATATACTCATCAATTCGACATCCCCAAGGGAATATGGTAGAGCGGGTAAGCCGAGAATTGGTTAGATTCTTGAGAACATTCTTAGAAAATAAGCATACCACTTGGATAAATTGGTTGAGAGTTATCGAAAGTTGTATAAATGAGTCTTACCATGACACAACAGGTTTCACTCCATGTGAAATACACTTAGGTCAAAAACCAAACAGATTTTGGGAGAGATTTCTTATAGAAAACCATGAGGAATTACCTGCAGACATGAAACTTAGATTAGTAAAAAATAATATTATTAGACGAGCAGGCTATTTTAATGCTGAGCACAAAATGACTCGATTTAAGTAAGACGACTTAGTTCTAGTAAAAGCGCTTAACGTTTCGGATACGAAAAGCAAGAAAATGGCTATGTTGTTTGATTTATATGAGGGACCATACCGAATAAAAGAACAAGTAGGAGAAGCTACTTACGTACTCGATCACCCGATCACAGGAAAAGAGAGAGGGAAATTCCACGTAAACATGTTTAAACTATATTTGGAATTCGAATAGAATTGATTTAATGGAAGGATTAGGATTAACCCCTCCACCGAAGAAATGTCACCTGAGCAGAATATTTAATACATGACAATTAGAAATAATCACCAGTTACCTTCAAGATGAGCTTATACACTTTTGAGTATGGGTATAAGAGTATCCAAGATCGTGAAACACAAACCGTTACCACCGATTGGGATGGATTCGATTCTTCGAACAATCCCATGAAGATCATCGCACCCTCGGGAAGATTCTGCAGAATACGGAGGAGATCACCGCTACCAGGCGAAGGAGTGCAAACGAAGAACTTCGATAAAAGGAGAGTCAGAAAGCCAAGGCAAAGGAAATTGGTTCCTGCTCCTAGCATTGCCAAACCACCTGCACCAACCCAGAAGGATGCTGAGCCGAACACCTGCAAAGCCCTGGAAAAAGAAAAAATCATAGTAAAGATACCGTTAGAAAAAATCACGATACCACCAAAGAAGACAAACACAAAACAACCAAAGACTACAAGGAGGAAAATTCCATACAAGGTCGAAATACCAAAAAGGAAATATAAGATCAGGAAGCTAAAAGAAGGTGAACAAAAGAAGACAGTGGATAGCAAGAAGAAGGAAAAAGAAAAATTGTTGATTAAGTTATTTGGGAGTCTGGACCTACCTGATACATCAGACGAAGAGATGCTGAACATCAGCCAAGTATCAGAAATTCCAACAACGCCGGAGATACTTTTACAAATCGACGAGATGTGCGGAAGTGCAACGCCAGAATTGGTACGGCAATTTGAACAATCGTGCGAAGAAAACTTACCAGTTTACGTCACTGAGTACGATCCTTCAGATCCACTTGAACTGAAAAAGAAAATTGATTAATTAAACAAAACTAAAAAGAAAACTGGATATGACAAAACTTACCTGATACAACAACAAAACACCCGGACTTGACAAACATAACTCAGAAGAAGGAGAAAGGCTTGAATAAAAAGAGAAATGTTTCATCAACTTACCTGTCGCTGCCATTGGGAAAACATCACCGAACATCAGCTGGTGAAAAGGGGGCTAATGTAACGTGTCGGTTATTTTCGACCTACCCCAACCAACACCAACACGGCTATAACCGTGTCAAGCGTCGAGGATTAGCAGTACGAGAGGTACAAAAGGAGGCATCTGAGCGCAAACAGCTGGCAGTTGATAAGCAAAGCGCTTAGAGCTGACTCACACCAAACTATTTAAGAGTGGCACAGTGCAAAGCGCCTGGCTATCTCGAAACCTTTAACTTATATTCTGATCATAAATTAGCAGAGCGCTATTTATTTTAACGAATCAAATATAACAATTATTAAATTCTAATCATAAACCAGCAAAGCGCTGTTTATCGTGACGAATCAGCATTAAATTCAATTTCATTGCAAAGCGCATCGCATTGAATCAAATAAATCAAAAAGAGCTTCTCTCGTTATCAAAACGGAAATCAAAACAATAAAACAAAATCACATCCACTCATTTAATCGATAGAGGTTCAGAAATTATATAAAATCAATTTATTCAAACAAAACAAACTCAACTCTAAAGACCTCTTGGTCAGAGCATAACGTTCGTTGATGAGCTCCGCTCGTCAAAACAAAACAAGCCAACCACACTGTAAATAAACCGTAAATAGAATAGATTTAAAGCTAGAATTAAGAAACCATTGTATTTCAATTTAATTAAAATTTCATTGTTATTTACTGACACGACGTTATCTTTCATTGTAGCTGTTCGCGTTTGGCAAAGAAAGAACTTGTAGTAAATTCAAGCTAGCGGTGAGTTTTGATAATCAGGTGGAGCAGGATAGTGGAAGAGCGAAAGCCTCCCCGATTCGAGTGCTGACTATTGGTTATTGAAACAAGCCACAGATCAGTCTTGGTGTGCGAAAGCTATCCCGGTTCTGAAGGGTGATCCTAGTAGGAGAAAGCTTACTAGGATTCACAAAGTAGGTAAAAGAGTAGAGTCACAGCTAGTAGCAGTATTGCTCGATCTAGCGAGAAATCGCAGGATTGTTCCAGATCTGCGACAGAAACGGACATAAGGTGCGAGAGCTAATTCTGTTCCGTAGGGAAATAGGATTTTGGGGGTTTAATAAATAAAGGGAAACGGTACTGTCGTGGCGAAAGCCTGTCCGTATCCGTAAGATTAGAATAGTATTTTGTAAAACTTGAGGGACGTAGAAAATTGCTACTTTCAGGAGTCCTTTTCTATCCTAAGGATAAAGAATTTACCGTAACCCGGTCATTAGCGTTTGATTCATCAACCCGACAAATAACCGGTACGTTACAATAAATACATTGCAAAAAAACCTTACAGAAGCTCATTTCAAGACAAAATTGAAATTGAAAAGCAAGTATGTGAACTGTTAAAAGCAAATTTAATTGAAGAATCATGTAGTCCATATGCAGCTCCAGTCACAATGGCCTTTAAAAAGGAAGAAGGACCGAATCCATCTCAGTTCGGGCAGGCTGGAAATCGTAATGTTGCAGAACTGTTGAAAACTGGAATATGTTGTTTTCTGAAGTAACCAAAAAAACCCGTATTTTGGCGTTTGGCTGAAAAAAAATTTCCGACGGAATTATGGCTGATCGAGTATTTACGCGCCCGCTACAGATATTCTAGTAAAACGAACAAATTTTTTCTTTACACCGCTATATCTTTGTAACCGATTTTCATAATTTCAAGTTTCTGGTCTCATTTCGCGAGGTTTTCAGCATTCTTTGAAAGCCCGCAAAGAAATTGTGAGATTTCCGAAAATTAGCAGTATGGCGTTCCCTTTTCGAAAATTACAAAAAACTGATTTTCTCAAAACTCCATTTTTTTTTTTTCTTCTACGTTACACAAAATATGCGGGGTGATATGCCAGATATACCTTATAAGTTTCATTGATGCTATGATACTCCTTGATGTTAAAAAAAAATCATGAATCTAGCTCACCTACTTGCTCATATGAGAGCCTTAACCGAGGCGAACTGTCACATTCAAACGAACGTCCGAGTTTTTACGCAAGCAGTACCTGTGAGTAAGCAAGGAAACGGCCTGCTGCTGATGCTATACCTACCCAACAAGGACAGAACGTTACGTACTAACGCTATACATTCGCTTCATGAGCATAGTCCGAGCGAGTTCGCGGAAAGGGCGACCAAGGGGAGTAGCATTTTCACTGTTCGGCCACAGTCTATTGTCCAACGTAAATATTGTGCAGTTATTTTAGTAACTGTCTTAAACAGACTAAATCAAATATCATTTTCACTTTAGTTCACGAAATCCTCACTGAAAATGGTCTCTACAAGGGACAAAGATTTTTCTGGTGTGCGAAAGAAATGTCCAGATTTCGAAAAACGTCATAAAAAAACAATATATAGTGGCATCAATAACAAATTCTCCCGACTAGCTGATTTAGCTGTATTATTACAACGATGTTTCCCAGATGAAAACATTGAACCGGAAGATAGTGTTTGTAAAAATTGCTATCGACAGCTCAGTTCTAGATTTAGCGTTCCTTCAAACAAAGCATTATCAAGCGATGATGAAGAAACGAGTACTGCTAGTTCTCAGTGCAGCGTACCAAATATCGAAAGTGACGAAGTGTTCCAACCAACTTCGCCTGTGAAAACTGCCGAATTGAATAAAGATATCCAATCGAAGTTAGAGGTAAATATTTCACCGTTGCGGATTCCGTCGGCCTTAAAACAACATTTACGAGAAAAATACGTCTGCAGGAAACGCACCCAAATTGTAGAGTCGGTTTCCGAAGCAACCTCAAGTAAATTGTCCAAATTATACAACGTCCATGTACCTATAAAATATGACTTTTGTGAACAAACGTGTAACCAGTGTGAGCATTGGATTACCAGATTTAGATCAGCTTTTGCAAATTGTACATCCATATCGGAAAAGATCCGTCTTCTGAGTATAATTCCTGAAGAATATTCAAGAGCAGACATCCGGTTGAAAGTTCCTAGCACAACGAAATATATGGTTGACCAAGCAAGGAAGATAATCACGGCAAAAGGTGTGTATCGCGCCCCAGATCCGTACAGTGGCCATCCTTTGAATGACGAGATAGTGGAGCTGGTACAGGAATATTATTTAAATGATGACTTGGACTGTTCCAGACAAAGCCCAAATAAAAGTGACGTTATAACTGTATCGGAAAAAGGTGAAAAAGTCAAAAAAGTGAAACGCTACTTGACACAAAGCATTAGGGAAATTTTTCACATTTTCTGCGAACGACATCCGGGTGTTAAAGTTGGGAAATCTAAATTTTACACTCTACGGCCAAAGTGGGTGATGATTGATCCTGCAAGGGAAATATGTGTCTGTATCTATTGTGCGAATTTCGAACTGTATCTCATTGCCGCGAAGAACATTAGAAGAGATAGTCGTTCAAATATGGAAAACATCCGTTCCGAAATGTTGTCTGCGGTGATGTGTTCTACACCAACCGAAGACTGTGTATTTCAGGAATGTAGAAACTGTCCAGGTGCTGAAGGCATCACAGTTGAGTCTCTCTGGCTTCAAGACGATGAAGAGGATGAAGAGATTACTTTCGCCATATGGCATAATGCCGATTTAGAAAAAAGAACTACCAAAGTTAAGGTTTTTCTAACGGAGTTAGCAGGATGGACACTGAAAGCAAACATTCACCTCCGAATTAAAGATATTCAAAGAACAGAAATTCGAGAAGAGAAGGCAAGAGCGAAATCTAATCCACGTCACTTAGTATTACACGGTGATTTTGCAGAGAACTGGGGAGTGATAATGAAAGATGAAATTCAAAGTTATCATTGGAAAAATCAGCAGGTATCAATATTTACAGCAGTTTGCTATCGTGGTGATGAAACAATCAGTTTTGCTGTCGTTAGCGATGACACAAAGCATGATTCTGCACACGCACTACTGGCAATGAAACGCATAACTGAGACATTGGAAGCAGCACCAAATTCTGAACCAATAGAGCAAATTACAATTATATCAGATGGAGCAGCGAGTCAATTCAAAAATCGTTTTCAGCTTCACGAATTCAGAATATCCACACTTAAGAAAAAATGGATTTTTTCAGTAACGGGACACGGTAAAGGTGCATGCGATGGCATTGGTGGTATCGTTAAACATTTGGCAACTGCACACAATTTGAAAAGTGCTCACATCGATTGTATAAACAATGCAGTGACCTTCGTTAGGCATGTAAAAAAATACACAACTGCTATAAATTTATTGCTCATTACAACCGCAGATTTAGCCACATTTCGAGTAATGAAGACAAAAGAATGGATCACCGTTAAACCTGTGAAGGGCATACAAAAATGTCACATGTGGAACGTAGAAATAGGTGAAAATTTCAAAAACCGGTGTCACTTATTCAGAACATCCAAGCATCCAGGGGTAGAGGTGTAAGAGAAAGACTTTCGACCTGCCGTGTGATTAGAAATTGCCATGTAAGAAATGCCTTGTGTAATAAAATCAATTCTTGATTACAAAGTTCTTATATGTTTTGCGCTAGACCCTTTGGTAGTCTTAAGACTTAATAGAAATATGGTTTACATTTCCTACATCGTACGTTGTTCAATTATTTATTCCTGCAGCAATCCAGCAATAGCTGGAACAAGTTTCTAGTACATTTTCTCTTGGATCATGAACTCACAGTGATCTGTATTAATACGAAAACATTAAGAGTAGTACAGAAATTGGAGAATTTCATTATAACGCAGGAATTTGGTTTTGTTCATATGAAGGAGTGTCGTAGCATCGATAAAACTTACAGGTTATATGAAGCACATCACCCCGCATATTGTATGTAACGTAGAAAAAAAAAAAAAAAATGGAGTTTTGAGAAAATCATTTTTTTCGAATTTTCGAAAATGGGATACCATATTGTTAGTGTTTCGGAATTTTTCAGTTTCTTTACGGGCTTTCAGAGAATGCTAAAAACCTCATAAAATGAGACCAGAAACTTGCAATTATGTCAATCAGTTCTGAAGATATAGCAGTTTGAAGAAAAAATTCGTTTGATTTTCTAGAACATCTGTAGCGGGCCCGAAAATATGCGAACGGCCATAATTTCGTCAGAAATTTTTTTTCAGCCAAACGCCGAAATATGGGTCTCTTTTTTCATTTCAGAAAATAACATATTTCAGTTTCGTTAGGTTTCAAATTTTTGGACAGTCCATTTCGGCCT
>OX451208.1:25100453-25130453 GCA_949628255.1 Macrophya alboannulata
ACCTTGATGTCGGTTGTCCTTAGGCTTGGATGGTGTTCGTTACCACTTTTTTCTTTTAAATCAGAGCTGTTTTTCTTTTTATAATTTCTTCAGTCCGAGCGGATCAGTCGGATCCCAGTGTTTTACGTAATCCGGTGTTGGTGGTGGTTCAAACGGTCTCAATGTGATCCTTGGTATAGTCGCCTTGTTCGAACCAGGTCTTCGGAGTGCCGCAGGTAAGTCCGGCCTATTTTTATTTATTGACCTTTTTACCCGATTTCTATAGGTCTCCCTTTCTTTCCTTGTTCTTTCAGGTAGCTCAATTCTTTTCAGTACCCATGGTAAGGTTAAATCCACGTTTTTGATTTCACCGACTTCCTTGACGTTTTTTAACCATGGCACCTCTACTTTCTTTTTCAGCATCACATCTTTGATGATAATAGGAAACCGCCATCGCCTCTTCATCTCGTCGAGTTCAGCCAACTCAGCTTCCCTCAACTCTTCGACTTCCTCGTTGGTGAAGTATTTTGATGGATCAGTCACTTTTGGTTTGATTGGCTCCATCTGCATCAACACTTCCAACTTCGGCGTTAAAGAATCCCATCCTGATCTGTATCGCCCAAAACCACGGATGAATCTTCCAGATGCGTACTTCACTTTTCCCTTGTCATCTTCGGCTGTTTGCACCCCTTTATCCTGAACACTGATATAGCCGTACATCTTTGCGAGTCAGAATGTCAACTGATTAGGCATCCAGCTAATTACCTTGACGAGGCCGACCCGTTCCACGAACTTTGTTTTGGTGAGTCTTCTTCTGTTTCTTTTTCCCTACCTAGCATAACTGGCCGATTTCTGTTTACAAGCTAATTATCCTAGTCTTTGGTTTAAATTGCCAACGTTTACCTCTAACTTATATATTACGTTACATAGTGCTTAAACATATTAACATGGAACCTTCCTCGCTCTCTTTGAGTTTCGGGGTTTACCAACACATAAGTTGCATCGGCTATTTTCCTTTCGATTTTATAAGGCCCTTCATATAAAGTAAAGAACTTAGCCATCTTTTTATTGACAGTGTCAGAGACATTTAATGCTCTAACCAATACTAAATCGCCTATTTTGAACTCTGTCATCTTATGCGTTTCGTTAAATCTTTTAGCCCTAGCACTACCTTTTTTCTTAATATTACTTTTAGCTAAAACTAACTTATAGTCATGCGCGACTCGAAATTGATTATGAATAACCCATTGATCCCAAAATCTTTTCGGTCTTTCATTTAGTTGCAATTCACAAGGAGTAAACTGGGTTGTTTCATGATAAACCTCGTTCATGCATGTTTCTATGATTTTTATCCATTTGATCCAGGCAGTGTGTTTATCCGACAAAAATGTTCTAAAGAACCTACCAATTTCACGGTTTACTCTTTCTACAATGTTACCCTGTGGGTGTCTTATTGACGAAAATATCGGAGTTACATTCTCTTCCTGTAATTTGGTTAACCATCTGACGGATGTAAACTGTGTGCCATGATCAAACTGTATCCTTTTAGGTTTTCCGAATTCCGGAATGTACTTCTCAAACACGCAACGGATGGTGGATTTCGCATCAGCAACTTTCAAAGGATATAACTGTACGTGTTTGCTAAATGCATCGATTACCACTAGCAACCATTTGTAGTTACCTTGACTTGCCGGTAACGGTCCAAAAAAATCTATCGATATCAAATCCCCCACACCATTAGGTACGATGTTTTGCATGCTTGCGTAACTATAGCGATTCGGCACCTTACATCGCTGGCACCGGTCGCAGCGGGCTACCTCCTTTCTTACCAATTCACCAAACTTCGGGTAGTAAAAGTTCTCATGCAGCATTTTATAACATTTATGAGCTCCTACGTGCCCGTACACTTCGTGACATTCATTTATTAAGGGTCTAACGAGTTTTTCCGGTAAGAAAGCTCGTAGTTTGCCCCCTATTTCCCGTTGGTATAAAATGTCATCGACAACGGAGAAATGTGCGTTATTCTTTGTTATTCCCCTCTTGACCAAATCTGCGATTCGTAAATCTTCTTTTTGCAGCTTGGCAAGTGACCGGAGTCCCTGCACCAATTCTTCGCTGACTATTTTAGCTAATTCAGCTATCACGTTTTCATGACTTTCTGTTGGTTTTTCATCACCAGCATCATGAGGATATCTACTGAGTAAATCCGCTACTATATTATCACTACCTTTAACATATTCGATCTGGAAGTCGTACGTTTGCAAATACAACACCCACCGAGCAAGTCGCGAACTTGTCAACCTACATGATAACACGAAGGTCAACGCTTTATGGTCAGTTCGTATTATGAGTTCTGCACCGACTATAAATGTCCTAAATTTTTCTAAAGAATAGACAATAGCCAATAACTCTTTTTCCGTTGTGAAATAATTTATTTCAGCTCCTTTTAATGTTCTACTTGCAAACCCTATTATCCTATGTTCTAAATTATCCTTGTCAATTTGATAGAGAACTCCACCAATCGCGTAACTACTCGCATCGCACTGCAGGTAATACTTCTTTTTCGGATCCGGGTGGTGGATAATCATCGTTTTACAAAACATTTCTTTTACTTTTTTAAATTGCTCGTCGGTTTCGTCCGTCCAAGACCATTTTACATCTTTCCTAAGTAGTTTTAACAGCGGGTATGTCAGATTAGAATAGCTATTTGAAAATTTACTATAGTAGTTCGTTAGGCCGAGAAAGCCTTTTAACTGTTTCGGGTTTCTAGGAGTTGGGAAATTTTTTATTGATTCTATCTTTTCCGGTTGCGGTTGAATACCATCCCGCGTGATTTTGTGTCCTAAAAAGTCAATTTCTTGTCTAAAGAATCTAGACTTTTGGAAATTAATCGTCATATTATGTTTTTGAAAGGTTTCAAAAAGTTTTTCTAAATGTTTGATGTGATTATTTACTGAATCCGATGAACAAAGAATATCATCTACAAAATTGATAGTGAATTCATCCACACTTTGTAAAACTATATCTAATGCTCTTATGAGGCTTGCTAAGCTGGTACTTAGACCATAAGGAGTGACTTTAAACTGGTAGGTCTTTCCGCCATACATAAACGCGGTGTACTTTCTGGAATCTACATGCAGTGGTACTTGCCAAAAACTCGCCGTCAAGTCGATGCTAGACATGAATTTTGAATTATTGAATTTTTGAAAAAGCACCTCAGTAGACTGAGCACAATCTCGATCCGGAACTATCAATTTATTGATAAAACGAGCATCGAGGACTAACCTTATGTCTCCTGATTTTTTAGCAACAACCACGATTGGGTTGATATATTCACTGTACGATCTTTCTATAATCCCATATTTTAACATTCTCTCGATTTCTTTATCGACCTTCTCTCTATGCATTATCGGTATCGGGTACGACCTTCGTACGAATGGTCGATCTTCGTAGATTTTAATCTTATGTTCGTAAACCGTGACTTTTCCCGGAATTTTGTTGAAAATAGCTCGATATTTCGTTAATAATTCTATAAACGTCTGTCGATGCTCGTTTTCCAACGATTGACATTCCGCGAGTTTGTCAATGATCTCATCATCGGTTACTTCGTAATTCTCATCATCGCTTTCGACCCTTTTACTTAGCATTTCGTTTGTATCTAGTGTCGCGATTTCGAGTTTATTATTTTTTGAACCTACTATTGTCTGTTTTTCTAACCCGATAGTGTTTTCTTTGTTTTTAGTTTGGATCTTCAAAGTGTTTGACTGCAAATCGATATCCGCTTTCCATCTACCAAGAGTATCTATCCCTATAATGACAGGATGACGAAGTGTAGGAACTACTAGAAACGGAATCTGATCAGTGAACTCTCCGACTTTGATTTTCACAAACATTTGTAATTTTACTTTGACTGGTTTTCCACCGGTAACGCCAACTATTTGGTAATTTACCACTGGTAACTTATCGCAGTTTTCAAATATATCTATTTTTTGTTTGTACCATTCCTCAGATAAACAAGTTATTTGACTACCGGTATCTAACAACGCTGTAATGCTTTGGCTTTCTAAATAAACTTTTATACTTGGACATTGTATATTTTTTGTTTCACTTACTACTTTTTCTTTTATTAGGTAATCTGTGGGGTTTTCAAACGGATTTGATTTTTGAATTTCCTGCTCAATTTCTGCCGCGTTTAATTCAAATGTGCGCTGTGCCGTATTTTCATGCGGCACGCCTAACACAGCGCAGTCGGGTTTTCCGAATTAGGCTCACCCGTTTCTGCTTTATCGGTCTCACAAATCTCTTCGGTGATCGCGTTTATTTGTTTAGTAGTTGTCCAATTTGTACGTCTGTTTAATTCTTGAGAATTAGCCTTTATTCTACTCTCATGGGAATCGTTCCCATTGTTTTCATCTCGCGACATGCTCGGTTTAGTATTGCCAGTGTGTTGACTCGGACTACTACGCCAAGAGTTTTGTTTTTGTTTTTCGTCGGCGTATCGTGTGTGATTTACAAACCGATTTGGATTATGTGTTGTGTGCGAGTGTTTTGGTGCATTCGACCTGCCCCCTGATTGCATTTGGTCAAGAAACGTCAACAAATTGTCTATGTCTCGGATGCATCTACTTTTCGCAACCTCTACTACCGATTCATCGAAGTGACGGATCAGATTACTGATAATCTCCGCTTCTGGTAACGCTGGATTTAGCCCGCATGCAGCCGCAAATTTTCTACTGGCATATTCAGACCATCCTACCTTAGTGTCAGGTAGGTAATATCCAAACTCTAAATCCCGACGTACATCTCGTTGCGTTTCCTCGCCCCAGTACCTCGATAAAAATCGTTTTTTAAATTCTTCCCATGAATGAATTACCTCGCGTCGCGCTATCCACCAATCCTTTGCGTCGTTTGTTAAGCTTTGACCTATCAACCTCAGTCCAATGTCATCACCTACATTTAGAAAACTGAAATATTCTTCTAATTCCCTAATAAAATTGACTGGTTTTTCCCAAGCCTTTCCTGAGTATGTCGGTAATTTTACTTGTTTTGTTATTAAACTAGTGTTGTCAAACACAGCAGTTTGACCACCTCTTTGTTGTCGTATTCTTCTTATGTCAGACTCTAAACCTATTTTCAGACTATCATGTTTATGATTTAACTCGGTAAACATATCCTGACTTGCTTTCTGGTTTTCAACAATTTTACTTTTTAAAACCTCGTAGGTTCCTACTTGTTCGCTACGTAAAATATTTTCGCATGTCTCGATTTTATTTTTACAGTCTGAAACTTCGTAATTTAATTTGTCTGATACAATTTTTAAATCCGTACCGATTTTGTTTATTTTTGCCTGACTTGTTTCGTTATTTTCTTCTAGCTTTTTATTTATTTTAGACTCAAACTTTGTTTGTGCTTCTATGCTATCTGCCTGCGATCTTAACATGGTTTGTTCCATTTGCTCGAACTTATTATCCATTTTTCTTTCTAGACGTTCAATGGATTCAATTAATCTGGAAATTGGATCTGGATTATCCGTATGGCTACTGTTTGGATTCATCGTGGTTGATTGCAAGGAAGTAACAAAGCTTGTATCCGAAAAACCTGAATCTAATTCACGAAGATTTAAATTGACGACACTGGAACTTTTGGTTTTGTTTACTCTACGAGATTCCTCATCTGACATTTCGTCTGACCGTAAACAAACAACAATCCCAAACCTGGCATACAAGTCTTTGTCAGTCTATTTATAATCTAGAATTTGACTTTATTTTTCCGAAGCTATTGAATTAACGAATTTACTGAATTTACTGAATTTAAAGATTTTAATGATTTTAATGAACTTTTTTATTTCCAAAAAAATTCCTTTTTTGAGGAGCCCCACGTTGGGCGCCAATTGTAACGTGCCGCGGTATTGGCGGGTTAAAGAATTAGCCAATGCCGACGTCCGCGTGAGTTCTTTGTCTAATAATTGCTTTTAGTTAGTGATTTTGAATATTAGTGATTTTTGGGACTCCTCTTTTAAGAATGTTTGTTGGTGGGGAAATAATGGGTCTGCCATTCAAAGCCACCTAGCGTGTTGTGAGTTTTATTAGCTGCTATACGGACACGGGAAAAACCAATGCCGTCTCTAGACTACGGACCCGGGGTAAACTTCCCAAGGCCGCCTTCCCTCCACAGAGCCGGGCGAACCAAGCCTGTCGTGCCTGTTATCCCTATCTTTTTGAATCGCTACCTCAGATCCGGGAATGCGATGATTCCAAGACTGTCTGCCAGATTCGGGATTGCAGCTTGGCCCTCGGACACGGGTAAACCAATGCCGTCCGCACTATGCAATGCGCTCCCTAATCTGTTCCCTAATAATTGGCTTGTTGGCAGTTAATTAGGTCAGACGAAATCTCAAATGAACAGAATCTGGGTTAATCTTAGATTATCTGATTTAATAATACGAATTTATCAGAAAGTTACAAAATAAAGAAAATAAATCAAGTGTTGACAGTGATCCTTAATTCTATTCTTATTCTATGTTGGCCTTTAAACCTTTGTATTATTGAATATTAGCTATCTTAGCCTTTTCTGTTCCGTATGTTCGAGCGACACAATACTATTTGATATCTTTGAAATAAGTTTAAAGCGCTTTGCTTTTAAATTATATGCTTTTTCTTTTCTATGATCAAATTGCTATAATTTGTCTAGTCTTTGATTCTATCTCGTTACTATTCCATTGCGTTTCTAATTAAATGTGACTCTATATCTTCTGACTCGAATAAATGAATTTATGTAGGTACTGACTCTGACGCTTCAATACCTTTAGACAAGTGAAGTTATGTTAGATAAATTAGACAGCAAGTGAGTCGATCAGGTGCTTTACCGTGAATCGCTCCAAGAGAAATTAATTTGTGAGTCGATCAGGTGCTATACCGAGAATCGCTCCAAGAGAAATTTAATATTGAGTCGATCAGGTGCTATACCGTGAATCGCCCCAAGAGAAATTAATTTGTGAGTCGATCAGGTGCTATACCGTGAATCGCTGCCGCTGCTGGCTGACGATTCCTTATATTGCGTTTATCCCCTCCATTTTCGCGTCTAACGTAGCTAGGGGATTAGCTTAATCCCTCGACCTATTGTCGTGTGATTGAGCTTGAATTTTTTTTGTATTAACCAGCCAGCCTGAACCGTTACAATATATATATATATATATGTATGTATATATATATGTATGTATATATATATGTATATATGTATGTATATATATATGTATGTATATATATATGTATGTATATATATATGTATGTATATATATATATGTATGTATATATATATGTATGTATATATATATGTATGTATATATATATATGTATGTATATATATATGTATGTATATATATATGTATGTATATATATATATGTATGTATATATATATGTATGTATATATATATATATGTATATATATATATATATATATATATATATATATATATATATATATATATATATATATATATATATATATATATATATATATATATATATATATATATATATGTATATATATATGTATATATATATATATATATACCGTGAGGATCTCTTGAAACTATAAGGCCGAGAAGCATGGGCGCAGAATAATACGTGAATAATACGAATTTTATGGGGACAGCCAACTCGTCACACTAAAAAATCCCTAGGGTATTCGGGTGGCTAGACCAGCAGTGACTCTAGGGCGATTTTCGGCGAGTTGGCTATCCCCATAAAATTTGTATTATTCTGCGCCCATGCTTTTCAGCCTTATAGTTTCAAGAGATCCTCACGGTATATATATATAGAGGTATATATGTAAGTTTGAACGTTACACGTCAAACCTAGTCGTTAGACACTGCCGCAGAGCGGGAGTATCATAGAGGGCTCCGAGCAGAACACCTCTAAACTTCTCTATTCTGGTGACTGCGTTCAACCATGCCCTGTTCGAGCTAACTTTATTCTGTTTGATCTCGAGAATAGCGCGCGTAGAATTTGAAGGTTGGAAACATTCTGTTGAACGGAAAGAAAAGTACAATGAATCCTGCTTGTGTGTAGGAACTATTCTGCGAATATTTATTGAAAAACCAATCAACGTGAGTTCGATATTACGCGCTTAATTTAAGAAAATTAGTAAATCCTGTGAATACGTTAAGTTGCTGGAAAATTGGACCAGGTAAGGAAGATGACTTAAGTCAATCGATCAACAAAATAATTATTAATTAATGTCAGATTTGATTTGCAATCAATTCATTAACACCTTAAAAATGTTACTTCACCATCTCTATTCTCTCTGGAAGCGTGTAAACGACTCGTGCAGGTATCTTACCATCTTGCTTACTTTCTTCACCTCGCGAAAGTCTCAAATTAAACTATTACTAATTGCTACACAGCGTTTGTTGACTAAACCTAGATATTGTTCATCCCGCGAAAGTTTGTGAGTAAACGGTGACTATAATTTTCAAAACGGTTTCTGCACTTGTTCACCTCACAAAAGTTTGTGATAATAACAGTGTTTTTTTGAGAAAAAAAAACTTGATAAAACAGATACTTCTTCGATTTGTATGCAAAATGCAGACTGATAAGACTTGCTGCATGTGTGCAAGGCAGTTAGATGGGTAAAACCCAAGGACCGTTAACGATACAGAAGAAAGAAGTGATGATTGGCTGTAGGCTGATCGCCGCGGCCAATCAGAGCCTTGGCTAACTAACGGCTGGCAGACTAACTATTGTTATTTCCGGTCTGTCCTCAATTCGAAAAATGTGACAATCGGTGATTGTTGTCACAATCGGCCTACAGCCAATCGGCACTTATTCTTCTTCTGTCTCTTTGACGGCCATTATCATAGCCATTCATCAGCCTCGCGTCTGTCACGTGATATCAGTCTGAAAATTTTGAATACATTTCCATAAAGTATTATTTATCTTCGCTTCTCTCAAAGCATTGTAATTATTGCAAGACTTAGTGAGGTGGACAAGTGCAAGAACCGTTTTCAAAATTTTATCATCACAAACTATCGTGAAATGTACAACATCAAGTAGGTTTAGTTAACGAACACTGTGTAGCAATTACTAATTTATAATCACAAACTTTAGTGAAGTTAACAATAACAAGTAGGTTTAGTTAACAAAACACTGTGTAGCAATTAGTAATAGTTTATAATCACAAACTTTAGTGAAGTTAACAATAACAAGTAGGTTTAGTTAACAAACACTGTGTAGTAATTAGTAATAGTTTATAATCACAAACTTTAGTGAAGTTAACAATAACAAGTAGGTTCAGTTAACAAACACTGTGTAGTAATTAGTAATAATTTAATGAAAAACTTTCGTGAGGTGAAAAAAAGTAAGCAAGGTGGTGAGATGCCTGCTCGATCCATTTACACAGTTCCAGAGAGAATAGATATGGTGAAGGATCATATTCGAGGTGTTAGCTATCGGCATATTGTGGACCATTTTGCTGCAACGCACCCAGACCGACCGATTCCGTCACTTGGAACGGTTCACAGAGTAGTGAACAGTTTTTATAATACAGGAAATGTTGATCTGGCGAAGAAGCCAAAGATAACTTACCCGAGTCGAAGACTTTCTGAAGGTAATTGAAATCAGAATAGCAAGTATCTAAAAAATAAAATGCATAAATATCATGATAAAAAAAAAATTCACAGAGATGCAGTTCAATATTTTCTTGACCGTGGTAGAGGCGCATGGGAAGAAGCTATTGTCAACCGTCGCCCAAGAACTTCAGATTTCAATGAGTTCGGTGTACAAGACGCTGCGGTCCCACCACTACAGAGCCTACAAAATTCAAGAACACCAAGAGTTACTGGCAAACGACTATGAACGGCGGATGGTCTTTTGCGAGAGAATGATTGACCGCTTGAATGTAGATCCACAACTCATTGATCGAATATGTTTCTCTGATGAGTGCACTATTGAGTTGGTCGGTGCGCCCAATAGGCAAAATAACAGAATTTGGGCTCAAGAACTGCCAACCGAAGTACAGCAGACGGGCACACAGTACCAACAAAAAGTCAACGTGTGGGTCGGCATGCTTGCAAATACGGTGATTGGGCCTTTTTTCATCGAAGGAAACCTGAATGGTGAAAAATATCTGCGGTTGCTCCGTGAATAGATAGTGCCAGCGTTAAAACCTATCGAAGGGTTTGTGAGCAACTTTAGTATTTAATAAAAGCAGGCGGTGTTCGTTGAATTGAATTCCATCCTGAACAACTTCGACTTGTGAAATGCTTAATCGAATTCAGGCTACTCACGTATTTCTAATTTCTTGCAGGGTCCAAGAATCTGGTTTCAGCAGGACGGTGCGCCACCACATTATACTCTTGCCGTCAGAGCTTTTCTTAATGACGAGTTTCCAGAACGATGGATTGGAAGAGGCGGTCCAATACAGTGGCCTCCACGTTCACCGGATCTGACGCCACTGGACTACTCCCTCTGGAGTTATTTAAAGAACAGGATATACTCTGAAGGCCGTATACGAAATGTTCAAGATCTCCGTAACAGGATCACCGAGATATTAGATAACGTAGATAATGAAATGATCGCAAACATGACCCATGCGTTTTATGGCCGTTTGCGACAGTGCGCTGCCGCAAAAGGACTGCACTTTGAGCACCTTCAGAGACTTCGAGCACGTTGACGGGGCACAATTTTGACTCGTGCCATAACCTTTTTAATCAATTTCACATTGAAGTTAAATAAATCACTGATATCCACCACTTCCCTCAATAAACCTTGGGGATACATTCAAGTCGCAGCGAAACAGCTGTCCGGAGTTGAATACCGCGATAAATCTTGCGGATACGTTCAAGTCGCAGCGAAATAGCTCTCCGGAGTTGAATACCTCGATGAAAGTCAACCAAGACCCTCGATGAACATTGACGATACACCTGGAGGATGACTGAAGCCGCAGCTTCCTTAGGCACTTTCTGAAGTCAATCGTCTCAGGTAATATCTGATTTCTGTGCACGCTGTATAAAGCGCACTGTGTAAGGACGACCCATCCATAACTATTTTTCTCTAATGTTTTAGCGTTGTGGAAATGATATTGTTTGAGAATGTTCTGCGGTGCTGCTTTTGAAAAAGTGCCTGAGTCAGTAATGCAGCCACAACGCGGACAGCGACGTAAGGATTGTTCTTCGCTAAGACTCATCGCAGGTTATCAAAGATGTCCTAAGGTGCAGAGAATTGTCCAAAGAAGCAATGATAAGCTTTCAAAAGAAAGCTATTGTAAGTTAGTTGGCATGACAATTCTAATTAAGTGCTCATGAAGAGCATGCAACGATGAAGTTTGTTCAACGCCTCAATTCAAAGTTGAATTAAACGTTTCATGCCGTAGTATTTATCGATTCAGAATTTTTTTGTTCCAGATGTAGCCCCGATGTTTGAAAATGGCTAACACAGTCGTCAAAGAATCGATTCTCTTTGATTTCTTACTATTATTTTTAAATAAACAATTTGTTAGTAATCCATCATTTCCATCCAGCGAATTCATTCATTGATTTACTTATTATTTGATGTTCACTCACAGCAGCGTGTAACACGAATTACTAGTGTATCATAATTTTGCTAGAAGGTTTATAATAAATTGATTGCAAATCAAGTCTGACATTAATTAATAATTATTTTGTAGATCGATTGACTTAACTCATCTTCCTTACCTGGTCCAATTTTCCAGCAACTCAACGTATTCACAGGATTTACTAATTTTCTTAAATTAAGCGCGTAATATCAAACTCACATTGATTGGTTTTTCAATAAATATTCGCAGAATAGTTCCTACACACAAGCAGGATTCATTGTACTTTTCTTTCCGTTCAACAGAATGTTTCCAACCTTCAAATTCTACGCACGCTATTCTCGAGATCAATCAGAATAAAGTTGGCTCGAACAGGGCATGGTTGAACGCAGTCACCAGAATAGAGAAGTTTTAGGTTGGTAGCCGTAGCGTTCAACTTCCTCAAAAAGTCACGGTATATACATATATATATATATATATATATATATATATATATATATATATATATATATATATATATATATATATATGTTTCATATTCACTGCGTTTTATGTTTGAGTTTTCATTCTATATTTATTGTTTATAAGCTAATATGTAATAAAATTGTTATTATAAAGATTTGTCTCAGTCAACTCAACCGACAGAGATTTTCCATGTCTCCAATAATTACGAAATAATTTGGACTGTATCACCTGACGTGAGACAACATTTTGTGAGTTATTTCAAATTTTTCGGGTCCTGAAATTCAAATACACTTTCATCTACTTGACTTGATACATTCAGCTCATAGGAAAAAAAGATTATTATCAAAATTTGTTGTTTTCTGATCAGCTTTGAGTTAGAACTATTTCAGATTATCTCATAGCGCATGTGAATGCATTTGAATACATTTACGCGAAATAATACATCAAAAATTTGTTTTCACGAATTCGGGCAGTTTTTTTTTTTTACTTACAATACATATGACAATAATCCACATATAAAATGGGATTTTTTTTATAATTTCGGAAGTGGAGACTTCGGATGTCTGTGAGAAAAAAATTATTGAAACTCGAACCACGTAGTGCAATGATTTCTTTCTCGAAGACACACGAAGTCTCCACTCCGAAATTTTTCTTAAACAAACCCATCTTACATGTGGATTATTCGCATATTTTTGTAATGAAAACGAAACTGCCCGAATTGGTGAAAACACAATTTGGATGTTTTATTTCGCCGCAATGTGTTCAAATGCATTCAAATGTGCAGGGAAAGAATCGGAAATAGTTCGAACGAAAAGCTGAGAAACAATAAGATATCTTGAAACGAAGCTTGTTTGTCTCTAAACTCTGTTAATAAAGTTAAGTAGAGGAAACGCTGTTTGAATTTCAGCAACCGAAGAATCTGGAATAATTAACAATAATTATTATCACGTCGGGTGAGACACCCAAACTTGTTTGGAATTTGTGGAGACATCGAAAATCGATGGTGGCTGAGTAGACAGAGAACAATTCATATTCAAAATTTAATTTTTGCTTTCTTTCAAGTTTTAGTTTATACTGTAGCTGTGAAATAAAATCAATGTGCGATTCCGACATTGAAATTAGGAAATATTACAAGGTGATAAAAACGATTAGATGTATTATGATAGATAGAAAATAAATAAAAATACAGAAAAAAAGGCAAAACACTCATTACAGAGGTTGCGGTAGAGGGCTCAGTTGGGGTTTTGGGCCCCACCCCTGCCCCTCGGCTTCCCTCTACCGCGACCTCGGTATGGATTTGCCATTTTATATAGCAGATCTACCAGCTGCGATTGCTGCCGGTCGTTCCGTCGCAACCAGACAGCTCTGCCTGCTCGCTCGTGTCTAGCTGGCTCTCAAAAGTTAAGAATAGTAGTATCATGTGAGTAATATGCAAGTCAAATCAAACAATATGGCTAAGTAATATGCAAGTCAAATCAACACAACCTGGCTAAAAAAATTTAAAAAACAAAAAAAAAAAACCTATATAAAGCGACTTGGTCAAGCCACGCTCTAAGAACATTACATGAATAATACAGTTGTTTTGTGAAAAACTCTGTAGTCTAACTCAAAGTTAGTTCGAAGATTTAGTGAGAATTGGGAAATACGTATTATGATGCAGGAAATAAATAATACTTTTTTACATACGATTCGTTTCTGGTGACGTAACATACGGTGGAAGGCTCAGGAGGACAGATTCCACTGAAAATCCGATTATATTTTATAAAGCACTACTTATATTTGCACAAGAAACACTACAAATGATTAATGATTACTCATCATGAAGACGATGAATAAAAATATTTCTTAACAAACCATTTTGAGGCGGAGCAGGAGGAGTATATGGAGGTAGTTTTGGGAATCCTCGATGCTGGTATGATGCAGCTTGCTGATATGGTCCTGCAACTTCTGGAAATTGGATGATACATGAAGAAAGACTCTTTAGACTCTCACGAAGAGCATTACAAACGATTTTCAGTATGAGTAATCGTGATAAAGACGATAGACAAAAATATTGAACATACGATTTTGAGGCGGAGCGGAAGGAACATATGGAGGTAAGTTCGGAAAAGGTCTATGTTGTGGCAATGGAGTTTGCTGATACGGTCCTGCGTCTTGCATTTGATCATTTTGTCCTGCAGCTTCTGGAAATTAGATGATACACTATGAAGTACTCGTCAGACTCTTGCAAAGAGCATTACAAACGATTTTCATAACGACTAATCGTAATAAAGACGATGGATGAAAATATTTAACATACGATTTTGAGGCTGAACGGAAGGAATATATGGAGGTAAATTCGGGAAAGGTCTGTGAGGTTGGACTGCAGCTTGCTTATACGGTCCTGCTTCTTGAATTTGCTTATTTTGTCCTGCAGCTTCTGGAAATTTGATGATACACTATGAAGTACTACTTAGACTCTCGCGAAGAGCATTACAAACGATTATCATAATTACTAATCGTAATAAAGATGATGGATAAAAATATTTAACATACGATTTTGAGGCTGATTAGAAGGAATATTTGGAGGTAAGTTCGGGAAAGGTCTGTGTGGCTGCAATGCAGCTTGCTGATACATTCCTGCTTCTTGAATTTGCTTATTTTGTCCTGCAGCTTCTGGAAATTTGTTGTTACACCATGAAGTACTCCTCAGACTCTCTCGAAGAGCATTACAAACGATTTTCAGAATGACTAATCGTAATAAAGTTGATGGATAAAAATATTCAACATACGATTTTGAGGCGGAGCGGAAGGAATATATGGAGGTAAATTCGGGAATGGTCTGTGTGGTTGGACTGCAGCTTGCTGATACATTCCTGCTTCTTGAATTTGCTTATTTTGTCCTGCAGCTTCTGGAAATTTGATGATACACTATGAAGTACTCCTCAGACTCTCTCGAAGAGCATTACAAACGATTTTCAGAATAACTAATCGTTATAAAGACGATGGATAAAAATATCTAACATACGATTTTGAGGTTGATTAGACGGAATATTTGGAGGTAAGTTCGGGAAAGGTTTGTGTGGTTGCAATGCAGCTTGCTGATACGGTCCTGCTTCTTCAATCCTGCTTTACTCATTTTGTCCTGCAGCTTCTGGAAATTTGATGATACACTATGAAGTACTATTTGGACTCTCTCGAAGAGCAATCCAAACGATTTTCAGAATAACGAATCGTAATGAAGACGATGGATAAAAATATTTAACATACGATTTTGAGGCTGATCAGAAGGAATATTTGGAGGTAAGTTCGGGAAAGGTCTGTGTGACTGCAACGCAGCTTGCTGATACGGTCCTGCGTCTTGCATTTGATCATTTTGTCCTGCAGCTTCTGGAAATTTGATGATACACTATGAAGTACTCCTCAGACTCTCTCGAAGAGCATTACAAACGATTTTCAGAATAACTAATCGTAATAAAGACGATGGATAAAAATATCTAACATACGATTTTGAGGCTGATTAGACGGAATATTTGGAGGTAAGTTCGGGAAAGGTCTGTGTGGTTGCAATGCAGCTTGCTGATACGGTCCTGCTTCTTCAATCCTGCTTTGCTCATTTTGTCCTGCAGCTTCTGGAAATTTGATGATACACTATGAAGTATACTATTTGGACTCTCTCGAAGAGCATTACAAACGATTTTCATAATGAGTAATCGTAATAAAGACGATGGATAAAAATGTTCAACATACGATTTTGAGACGGAGCGGGAGGAATATATGGAGATAGGTTCGAGAATGGTCTGTGCTGTGGAAATGCAGCTTGCTGATTTGGTTCTGCGGCTTCTGGAAATTAAATGATGAATCATACGATAATCGTTTGACTCACGATGAGTACATTAAGAACGATTCAAAGAATTATCGAGCATATTGATGTAGTTTAACGGAGTAAGGTAGGTACATGGATAGAAACTCGGACTGCCAAGCAGAAGTCCAAGAAAATCGAAGAGCATCATGCCCTTCGTTTAATTTTCATTCATCGCTGATATTAATTTCACATCAATCGGACATGCTTTCGTTAAGAAAAGGGGGTTGAAAAATATCAAGTAGAAGAATCGTGTTTTAGTACGGTATATTGTATTACGGTGATATTTTTCAAACCCCCTTTTCTCAACGACAGCATGTCCGATTGATGTGAAATTAATATCAGCGATGAATGAAAATTAAACGAAGGGCATGATGCTCTTCGATTTTCAAAAATCCAAAAAATTACGCTCTTCGGACATGCTTTCGTTGAATTTTGTTTTAGTACGGTGAGAAATCCGCTAGATGACTCGAGTTTATCTTTCATTTCCCCTTGAACAAAAAAATTAACAAACAAAAAACACAATAAAAACAAAAAAAAAAAAAAATACTAACGATAATAATGATATTAATAATGGTAATAATAATGCTAATATTGTGTTGCGTACGATTTTGGGGTGGTGCAGGATTCTATATATATTTCTATTTGGGACTTCGGGATGAAGTTGGGGAAGGTTGGGGGATGTTTCGGCGCTGCCATTTTGCGATATGGGGTTGACCGTGGGCGACTTTATATTGGCCGCCCGACGGTCGACCTCCGGAAATTCGTCGTTGAACATGCTGCCGTCCAATTCTGATAGCTAACGATGAGAAGCATACGATACATTGATTTTCCAGTCGATTGATATAATTACTTGATGTTTATTAGAATACTTACCTCCTCATTCATCGTGATCGCGAGACACGATCCGCCGTTTTCTTCAGTTTCGGACGCCATCACGAGAATGGAGCCGGAAATATCGCCAGAAGGCGGACCAATGCTACGCGCGCGTACATGCAGCCGGGTTTCCAATGGGACTCACAGCTGCGCAGCGACCGCTGTCGCCGCTGGGTCTGCTTTCCATTGGGGATCGGGCTTAAGGAGGTTCGATGATGTCCCAAGGGGGGAAGCCTGAAAGGGGCTGCGCGGGGAATCTTGGAATATCATTATTATTCGACTTGGCAACAGCGCGAGTACCGTAGATATATATAGGTATACGCTTGTGCAGTAGTATGGCAGTAGTCACTGTGTGTAAACATAACCTGTCACCATATACTTCTCGCGCGCCGTTGCTACACCTCAGATGCTAGACCCGAAATTTACATTTTAATCATTTGTTTCAATAATAACACAGAACTTTGCCTGGAAAGGTCTGGTCAACGTATGGTCATTGTGTTCAGAATTATTTCGTTTATCGTTGGGTGAAATTTTTAATAAGCAAAAACATTTCTTTGTATAATTTTTTTTTACTCAAAGTTGGGTCAGGTGAAAATTCCCATAAGAGCCTGTGTTAAAATCGCGTTTTTTTGTGCTTCGTTATTTCTGAATTTTGCCTGGAAAAAAATATCGAAAAAATTCAGGTGAACTTCAATTCAACTAGAGACCAATATCCTAAAATTTTAGGTCAAAAGAACATTTCCTTCTCGGATCATCGAACCTCCTTAATACTGAGTCAGACTGTGTCGTACACGTAGTATGTATACATTTCATGCTTGCTATTTGAGACAGCAATTATCCGTGTTTGTTTTTTCAGAATAGGTATAATACATATGAGGCATTCCACGCCGAACCGACCTACGTCTGACCCTCACCATCGGCGATTTTTTTCATTTTTGAGTATTGCGTAGAGTATACGAAAAAAACATCTTTCACCAAGTTTTAGATTTTTGGGACCACGGGTTTGATTCCTACAGCTCCCGAAAACCCAAAATTTCGACGAAAAGATAGCCCGAATCGATTCGCTTCAAATTTTTATCATAAATTCTTTGTTGAAAAACAAAAATTTTGATACCAATATGAAAGTGGGCAAGCTTTTGGTTTGGAAGCTACAGGCGAAACAAGTTATTGAATAAACAAGAAAAATCGAATTAAATATGAGGTATTCCATGCATAGTGAACCAATCGTTCACCCTTCCCTCTTCAAAAACTGACGCCAATTTTTCTGGTCATGAAAGAGTATAAAAAAATATTTCCTGAATTTTTTCAGTCTTTTCGAATGACAGCCGATGGTCTATATGAATTTTTGTCTTTTTGGTTTTTTTTATGCATAACTCCCGTTCTTTTTCATCGATTTCCATGAGTAAAAAAAGAAAATTTTCGTTTTTTGGTCGACCCTCAGAATAAATTTTTTTCATATTTTTATCCTCGCTTTCTGATGCCTAAATCGTGAGAACTTCGGAAAAATAATAAAAAAATTGAGGTTCGACCACTTATGACAGTCTCGATTTTTTTGAAAGAAATTACAAAGATTCCTACTCTGAAAACATTTTTTTTGCGCTGTGCCAAATCATGGGCAGAGCATTGGATCCAATTTATTCCGTCGTTTTTCTGTAAAATTTTTTTTATTCTCTAACGATGTTGTCATTGAATGTTCAAAAAAGTTCTGGAAAGATCAAATACTCCAAAGTTTTGTTCAAAATGGAACTAAATTGACATCTGAGATTCATCGAATTTGTTGTGGATCATTTTCATCTCTCCTTCTGCATTGTTTTGTCTGTTTTCTTGGTCCCAGGTGCTGGTGGATGACTCTTCTCCCCTCTTTTACGTCGGTTCAGTTCTTCTTTCGGGGTGAGGATATTATAGTAGATGCGTCAACAAAGTGTTTCAAGTTACGATCATTTCTAAAATGATTTGTACGAAGGTGCTCATAAGAATAATGATTGAATAAAAGGATAAAAATGATCCACAACGAACTCGATGAATTTTTCATGTTAATTTAGTGACATTTTGAGCAAAAATTATGAGTTTAATTTGATGTTTTGATAACTTTTTCGAACATTCAAAGTCAACATTGATAGAGAATGGGAAACATTTCACAGAAAAACCACGAAATGAATTAGATCCAGTGCTCTACCCATGATTTGATAGTAGGAATCTTTGTAATTTTTTTCAAAAAAATCGAGATCGTCATAAGTGGTCAAAACTCAATTTTTTTGTTATTTTTTCGAAGTTTGCATGTTTTAGACATCAGAATAAAAATATGAAAAAAATTTATTCTGAGGGTCAAGCGAAAAACGAATTATTTTTTGTTGTACTCATGGAAATCGATGAAAAAGAACGAGAGTTATGCATTAAAAACCAAAAAAAGAGAAAAAAAATCATATAGACCATCGGCTGTCATCCGAAAATTCTGAAAAAATTCAGGAAATATTTTTTTATACTCCTTCATCACCAGAAAAATCGGCGTCAGTTTTTAAAGAGGTAAGGGTCAACGATTGGTTCACTATGCATGGAATACCTCATATTTAATTCGATTTTTCTTGTTTATTCAATAACTTGTTTCGCCTGTAGCTTCCAAACCAAAAGCTTGCCCACTTTCATATTGGTATCAAAATTTTTGTTTTTCAACAAAGAATTTATGATAAAAATTTGAAGCGAATCGATTCGGACTATCTTTTCGTCGAAATTTTGGGTTTTCGGGAGCAGTAGGAATCAAACCCGTGGTCCCAAAAATCTAAAACTTGGTGAAAGATGTTTTCTTCGTATACTCTACGCAATACTCAAAAATGAAAAAAATCGCCGATGGTGAGGGTCAGACGTAGGTCGGTTCGGCGTGGAATGCCTCATATATTAAATCAGGCTTCATGACGTTTATAGACATTCGCGTATAATTTGACACTTTAGAAAAATTCGGCATTTTTGTAGTCTTACGTGGGCTTAGGTGGGCTTCGGTCGGAAACAGTTATCAGCAGTTCAGTCGGCTAAGTTAGAATAAGTTAGATTAGGCGTATTATATCATTAGAATAAGTTAGGTTAGGTTAGTTAGACATTTTTTTTTATATTGTATAATAATTAATTTTAAGATTAGTAGTGAAAAAGGCAGCGAAGCGCCGATAAGAGATCGCATCGATCGATATTCGACAAAAATACATAGAGGCCTCATTCTCCACAATGCCAGGCTTTCAGTTACCAATTTTACAAAAAAAAGTATATGGATATGGTTTTAAATGGAGAAAAATTGTACGACGATCATATGGATCACTTTGCGTTGCTCGCGGAACGCAGTACTCCATATGCCCCACAGGAGATATGGCGAGGAAAATTGCCAAACGAAATCAAACCCATTTCGTATACGGAGAAGTACATTCAAATACTCCATAGCGGTGCGACGGAAGACGACGAACACTGGGTTTGCAGTTATTTTGATTTAGATTCGATATTCATATATGACTCTTTAAACTCGAAGATTCTGCACAAAGATCATGAAATATATTTGCGGAAGTTATTCCCATTCTATCAGTTCGAGACAAAGGCTATCAAGTTCCCTACAGTTCAACGCCAACCAAACGGGTATGACTGTGGGGTATTTGCAATCGCCTTCGCGATATCGCTTATTAATGGAGAAAATCCAGCCAAAGTGACATATGATTTGCCACTCATGCGAATGCATTTGTCAAAAATATTTAGGAATAATATCATTGAAAAGTTTCCTTGCATTAATACGCTGCCGGACGTTGACAATAAGAGAAATGTTACTTACAGTAAGCATGAAGTGCATTGCGAAGGCACTCTGCAACAATATCCGCGACAATCTGAAGCGACAACATGGGCTGCAATTGTAAAACAATCTCACACCAGAGGTAATACACAGCCAACAGCTGTGCAACCAAATACAGGGTTTTTTAGACAACCTGTTCCGCACATTAACCCGACGCACACGAGTCATCCGCATACAAACAAGAGTCAAACGAATCCGATCGAATTTAACCTGAGTTTAACAAAAGTACCCGTACAAGCGAAATTACATGTCAATAATAGCGAAGCACCTAGCCGATTTGTAACAGAAGTTTCGGGTGCAGATACGACTATCAATTCAAAACGGTCTACGGAAGGCGAGCGAGACTGTTATGAAATTTCAGGGCGCTCAGTTGAAACACAACTTTGCAATAAGTCGGCCAATATACCGACGGTGGTGGCTACTAAAAAGGGACGAGGTCGTCATCGCAGTCATCCTCAGCCGACTTTAGATAATAAGTCTGTAAGTAAAATTACATCGGGTGAATGGCTGACGGACCTTCATATGTCTCAGTTTGCGTATCTCGTTAAAAGCTGTTCCAAATTTTCACCAAGGGAGACGTGGCGGCTACAAATGCCACGTACGATCATACCAGTTCCTCACAACGTTGAACATGTTCAAATATTGAATAGTGTCAATAAACATTGGGTATGCGCTTACTTTGATACAAAAACAATCTCTATACATATATGACTCTTTGGGTTCGAAGATGCTTGACGGAGATCAAGAAATATATTTAAGGAATCTGTTTCCCTTCTATCAGTTTGGCACCACGCCCGTTAAATTTCCAACAGTTCAATGCCAATCAAACTTATCAGATTGTGGGGTATTTGCTATTGCGTTTGCGACATCGCTTATAAATAGACGTAAACCAGACGAGATAAAATATGAGGTTCCACTCATGCGAACACATTTGTTGAAAATGTTTAAAAATAACGTAATCGATGAGTTTCCATCAATGATAATCGCACAAAAATCAAATGCAGCAGCTTGTGAACGGCAATTGTGTTCGGCGACCCTACAGCAAATACGTTCCGAACAAATTGGAAAAAAAATTTGCAGAGAGTTGTTGAAAAAACCGGCTGAAAAAGTGCCGCAAGAAGAAACAGGGGCCAATTTTCATTCGTCAGCTGTAGAAAATATGACTCCAGATAAGTTCGAACAACAAAATCGTCTTTTTATCGAAGAGCAAGATTCAACACTTATCTCTCATCAAGAATCTACTGCGCATGATGAAAATTTACTGAAAAATCGAGGTATCAAAACTAAACGTACACAAAAACGTGACCCGCAGTATTTCGAGAAAAAAAAATTACTATTATCGATTAAATGCTGAGAAGTTGAAAGCTCGTAAGCGAGAACTTTATTCGTTGAAAGCCGAAAAACTGCGAGCTCGAAAGCGAGAACTATATTCATTGAAAGCTGAAAAGGAGCGAAATCAGAAGCGAGAATTTAATATATCAAAGCTGAAAAAACAGTGCAGCGCTCTACAGCGTCGAGAATCTACTGTGAATGACGAAAATTTAATGGAAAATTTTAGTATCAAAATGAAACATACACAAAAACGTGATGCGCATTATTTCTTAAACAAACGTCATCATTACCGTGTGTTTGTGAATTCACGCTACAGTATGTCCAGTTGCGGATCGTCGAACGGGTACAGTCGCCCACCGCGTGGGTAACCACGTTACGCGAATTTGTTGGCATGGTTCATCACTCGACCGCTAGATTCAAAAAGTACGGCAAAGCGTGCCATTGAAGTATTGAACTCCACAGCTTATGATCACGTGGATCGAACCTAGCGGTCGGACGGTGAACTATGTCAACAAATTCGCGTAACGTGGTTACCCACGCTGTGGGCGACTGTACCGTCCGACGATCCGCAACTGGACATACTGTCGCGTGAATTCACAGACACACGGTATTCATCGAATGTTGAGAAGCTGCGAGCTCGTATGCGTAAACTTTGTCCGTTGGAAGCTAAAAAACAGCGAGCTCGAAAGCGAAAACTATATTCATCGAACGCTGAAAAGGAACGAAATCGCAAGCGAGAATTTTATATTTCGAACCTGGAAAAACAGCGCGATATGAAACGTGGAAGGTATGTGATGCAAAATGACAAGACATGCGACCAGAGACGTAGGCAATGTAGAAAAAATAAAGGAAACGAGTTGGCAAGAAAAAAAATTATTGCTGCTAATAAAATTATTATGAAGTATCGACGAATACATACTGAAAATACGATATCGTTACTACAGTCTAAGGAACAATACGTTGTGAAGATTACATCGATGATTAGCGCACGATCGGAAGTAGAAAAAAGAATCAAGGCTGAGTCAATCAAAAAGTGGTGTATTCATGATAGAGATTCTAATATTAGCGTTATGAGAAAAAATTTACAAACCATCAAGACAAAGGCAGAAGCTCACTTAACACAAGATGCAGAATGCCCTGGCGATCGCATTGAACATAGATTAAGTGCTCTATGCGGTACCTCTAAACACACTGCCACGGCAGAAGCATACTTTACAGAAGCTGCGTATAGGAATGTTCAATTTTCGGAACCGATCGTCATTAACCCGAAAGGGCACGCTATTAATATTTTGCCGTTGGATAAGACATTGACGAAGTCTATGAAAAGCGGTAAAAAGAATTGGCATTGCGGCGACATGTGTAGAACAAGAGATGTTGCTTTGCTGAACAAGTACGTTGACTTTTCGAAAATGATAAGCACGTGCATAGTGAAAAACGTCCATAAATTTATAACTCGATTGGATTGCACAGTAAAACACTCGAATGGCAAGCAAGGTCATTCGCAAATTTGTTATATGAGTGATGCCACCTGCGAATCTATTTTCCTACCCGTACAAATTTTATCAGCACATTTCCCATTGGTGCGGTATATACAGAGGCTGGTATACAAATTACTTAATTGCTACACGACGATTTCCAGCATCGATAAAGCTTTACGCGATGGGGATCTTGGCAAACTACAAGGAATTTCAGAAGCAATGCAGCAAAAAGTAAACATTATATCTAACAATTTCGTACAGCAAATCGATTTAAATGAGGACACAATCAAAGCCCGGTACCAGGTTGCCTTTAAAGCTTTAACCAAACGTTCGATTGATACTCCCCGGATCGTATGTGTATCTTGCGAAAAACTTTGCTTCAAGAGAGATGTAACAAACATTCACAACTTCAGAAGCAAAATAACGGAAAAAGCTTGGGAAGATTTGATGGAATATGCTGTAACCGAAGGAACAGCGTGTGATTATGTTTGCAATTATTGCCTTCCAAAGCTTCGTAGAAATATTATGCCACCGAAATGCGTTTTAAACAATCTTGTCACTAAACCAGTACCAGAAGTTATATCGTGTTTAAATGACTACGAGCGTATTTTGATACAAAGAGTGAAAGCGTTTCAAGTTGTTCAAAGAATGGGTACAGTTGCGAGAAAAAATCTACCTCACAGAGAGATGGTGCAAAAAGTAAAAGGTAAAACCTTTCACTTGCCTTTACCTATGGAAGAAACTTTGAAGAAAATTTGCCCATCAACGGATCCAATTAATCTCGATCACGAGCTGCACATATTAGTTCGAGGAATTCCCACGAAATCAAAATTAGTGTGGGAACAGTTAGTCAATATACAGAAAGTGTGGGATGCATTAGTATGGCTTAAGGAAAACAATACACAATATTCAGAAATAAAGCTGCCAGCGTCGGCAGACTTATTGTTAGCAAATGTCAATGACGTTGATTCAAAATAGAAGGTACACAAGAAGATAATGATGAGGAAGATCATATTTTAAAGGAAGACAGAGTTTGTGATGAAGCGGATGCGAAACCGCGTACGGCATTATTGACCCAGGTATCAGAATCGGACGAACTCTATGAACAGTTTACTATACACCCAATGTATGAAAAAAGGCCAAATGAAACCGCAACTGACCTTTACCAAATGTTGAAAATCCACGACGTGCCATTAGATAACCGTCAAAAAAGTCTGGATTTACAGTGTTTTCCGCGTTTATATCCGTACGGTTGTAATGGACAGCAGGAAGATAGGCCGACCCGCCTAACTCATTCGGAATTCATCAAATCGAGACTTATGTCCCCAATTCAGATCAGATCAGCAATATATTTTCTACTTATTGAATGACGCTAATAGAGGTCAATTAAGTAGTGGAATTTATTGGAAGCTGAATATAATCAACCCACGCGAGAAATTTACCGCTGCGACTTTATTAGAAAAAATCGACGGCGGAGCGGAACAACATCGTATCTCAGAATTTGGTTCAACAATATCGTATCTTAGAATTTGTTCCAAAAACATCGTATCTCAGAATTTGCTCCAAAAACATCGTATCTCAAAATTTGGTCCAACAACATCGTATCTCCTATATCTTATACACAGAGATACGATGTTCTTGAACCAAATTTTGAGATACGATGTTTTTGGAGCAAATTCTGAGATACGATGTTTTTGGAACAAATTCTGAGATACGATATTGTTGAACCAAATTCTGAGATACGATGTTGTTCCGCTCAGCCGTCGAAATGTCAAAGGAGGAATTGGAAGGAAATCTGAATGCCATATTTTCAAGACTGCGCAACACGGAACAATATTGGAGTAGGCCAAGAAATGATTTATCCTGTATGATATATAATTACGGACCGGCTACTGGGTTTATAACCCTCAGTCCGAGCGAATGGTTATGGTCAGATATGACGGAATATCTTCGTAATGTGGGAGGACCGGGTACCGCAAAGATGTCTCCTAGTCAGCTAGTTGACAATGACCTAGTGTCTGCGTCCAGGTTCATCGATAATAACTTTAGAGCGATGCTCGATTTCATATGTTCTACCGACAATCCCATCGGAAAGGTAACACATTACTTTTGGAGGCGCGAGTGACAAGGCAGAGGAACTCAACATTTTCACTTATTGATTTGGATCGAAAATGCTCCTATTCTTGGATAATCTTCGAATGAGGAGGTAGCAAACTTTATTCAGCAATATGTCACTTGCAGAATGCCAGATAAAAATATTTCACCCGAATTGTATTGTCGGGTTAGTACACATCAACGACACAAACATAATTCATATTGCTTACGGAGTAAAAAACACAAAACCGGTAGGTCTACTACAGTGTGTCGTTTCGGGTTTTCTCGTACTGTTACCAATACTTTTGTCATGAGAGACGTGGCTATTTCAATAGCTGGTAGGCGAAAGCTTAAGTCGAGAAGTAGACTATATGACCTTTCGCGCACTGACGCAGAGGCAAATATCAATGATTATAACCCAGCAATTCTTAGTGCTTGGGAAGGTAATATGGACATCCAGTTCATTGGTGAAAAGTCTACTCTACTGAGCTGGTATGTGACAAAATATGTAGCAAAAGCTGAGAAAAGCAACACAGAGAAAGAAACTTTGGATCAGGTTAATTCGACGAAATCGCTTTGCAGTCGACTCTGGAGTTTCGGCCAACGCAGGTTAGACCACAGAGAATGTGGAGCGCTCGAGGCCGCTGATACTCTACTAGGAATATCATTGTACGGCACAGACCCACAGACAACCATTAAATGGTTAGATGTTAATATGATTAGAAGTAGAAAAATCAAAAATCGAGTCGAAATTGAGGCTTTGGATGCAGATTCTACAGACATTTTTTGCGATTCATTAATTGATACACATTATCCCGCTCGACCTGAAGAGTTGGAATCTACGAATCTCTATGACTTTGCTAAATAGTACGAAATAACAAGAATCGAACCTAAGGCGCAAGATGTCGAATATTATAACATAGGGAAGTCACTGTATGTTAAAAAACGGAAACGTGGTTGCCTCATAAATCACTACAAAAATAACGTCAATAACCAACCTGAACGCTATTTCTACGCACTATTGCTTCTATTCAAACCCTGGAGAGATGTGGATGAACTCAGAAACGGATATGATACTTACGCAGAATCATTTCAATCATTGCAATCTCAGCTTGTGGAAGGTATGGAGTATCATGAACGCTTAGCCGAAGTTCAAAAGGGTATGGAGAATGTTAAGGAGTTAATCGAGACACGGATGTCTGAATTAGCAGCTCAATCCCAACGTAGCGATAATTCGAATGCGGTACCGTTGGGCTGTGTGCCAGTCGAAGCTGAAGGGGCGATGAAGGACTTTCAAGAAGGCATCGAGAAAGTCGAGACAATAAATGTTTCTCGAATGATAGCTGAACTAAATACTGATCAGAAGCGAGTATTTGACAAAGTTACTGGTGCTGTATGTTCGAATAATATTCTACGGCTTTACGTGAGTGGAGAGGGTGGAACTGGCAAGAGTTTTCTTATCAAAACCATTAGATGTTGGATTAAGCAACATGATGGCAAGGATACCGCAGTAACCGCACCAACTGGAATAGCAGCATTCAATATCGACGGTTTAACTGTTCATAGACTGTTTAAACTGCCTGTTGAACACGGACGCACACCTAAGTACAAACAACTGTCGGACGCAGTTTTGAAAACTATAAGGGATCAACTTAAAAATGTTGCGCTAATTATCATCGACGAGGTTTCGATGATTTCTAATGTAACTCTACTGTATATATACATCTTCGATTGGCTGAAATATTCAATACCGAAAACGACCAAAATGGTTGGTTCGGAAAAAAACACGTTCTACTTTTCGGTGACTTGTTACAACTTCCACCTGTTAGGGAAGGGCCCGTATTTGTCAAACTATCAAGTAAAAATACCGATAAACTTTTGGGCTCGATCGGAAGTGTTGAACTGTGGTGTAATTTATTTGATTACGACGAACTAACGATTAATATGCGGCAAAGAAACGATCAATCGTATCGGGAGATACTCACGCGAATACGCTTAGGGGTCGTTATCCAATAAACACAGCATGGTCGAAAAAACGTTTATTTCACGGAATAGAGGTTTAAATATGGTATAGGTATAAATAAACAACGTTTATATATAAACGTATGATAATTGATTGGAATAAAACGCCATGTACATACAGGGTGAGTTTTCTCCGGGGTCCTGAGAGGGTGTGGCTTAAATCGGCTGAGACGCCGCCTGCTTTTATCATACTTGTTATTGTCAATTGTCAGGATGATAGTTTTCATTTAGATACAGGTACCTTTGTCTCTAAATCGATTTATTATTCTGAGCAAGCTAGCTCATATGGTAGACAATCTATTCAGAAATTGAGGTAAATAATATTATCTCATTGTTTTGACAAGGCTACACACATTTCCGTATATTGTAGATACACGGCAAGAGCCAAATAAATAGTAATCACAATCAGTGTTCTTCGGATAATGACGAGTACAAATAGGAAGAGGCGGAGTCTCAGCCGTTTTAAGCCACACCCTCTCAGGACCCCGGAGAAAACTCACCCTGTATACGTCTATGCATCGTTGCGTCTATTTGAGACGTCTTCATTGCATTAGGATCTCGTTATTTCATTCGTTTAAAACAAGTATTTGTTTCTACGTATATTTCATTCGTCTAATATTCGCTAAGAATACGAATATTTAACCACATATTTATTCGTATAATAATAACCAAGTATTTCGCTACAGATAGCTACGTCGAATCGACGAATTTCACAGACGTTCGTTCTTGACTTTCATCCAAACGTTGAGACTACGTCTCAATTTTACGCATTCTCTACCACAAATTTTGATATTTTCGTACCTGGTTGAACATGCCTTGAATCCGTAGAATGAACGAATGTTCAACTTAAAAAATATTCGTATATAAGTAACGTGGTTCATTACTACAGATAGCTACGTGGAAACGACGAGTTTTACAGACGTTACTTTCCGACCATTGCAGAAGCGTTGAGACCACGTCTGAGTTTAACGTCTTTTATACCCTAAATTCTGGTATTTTCGCACCTATGCGAACATGTCTCCTCATTTACCATATATACGGATATTCAACCGCACGAATATTTGTATATCCACAACGACGTTCATTACTACAGGTAGATATGTCAAAACGATGGATTCCATAGACGTTTGATTCCGAACTTGCAGAGACGTTGAGACCACGTCCTAGTTCAACGAATTTTATACCACAAATTTTGGTATTCTCTTACCTATTTGAACATGCATTTCAATTCGCTGAATAAATGGGTAGTCAGCCACACGAATCTTCGTATACAAGTCGCGGGGTTCATTACCACAGTTAGCTATACGTGAAAATGACAGGTTTCACAGACGTTCCTTCTTGACCCTTGCAGAGACGTTGACACCACGTCTTAGTTCAATGTATTTTATACCACGAATTTTGGTATTCTCGCACCTGTTTAAACATGTCTTGAAATTCGCCGAATGAACGGATATTCAACCGCACGAATATTAGTATATCCGTAACGACGTTCATTGCTATAGGTAAGTACAGCTGGGCAATAAAGTACGCATAGGGTCAAAATTTAGGCTCAAGCGGTTCAGTGTCTACGCTGTTGAGCAAGTCCATCGATGCGTTACGACCGGTCGGTCCGCTATTATATTTATAATACATATTTCGGAAGTGTTTCTTACTTTACTTCGAGCAGGTAGTCTGCCGCGTATACCTTCTCAATGAGCAGGCATGGGGGCGAGGGGCCTATTCAACAGCGTAGACACTGAAACGCTTAAGCCTGGATTTCGACCCTATGCGTACTTTATTGCCCAACTGTACATATGAAGGACGAGTTCCACAGACGTTGGATTTTGAGCGTTGCAGAAACGTTTATACCACGAATCTTGGTATTCTCACACCGTTTGAACATGCTTTCGAAATCACCGGATAAACGAACATTCAACCAAACAGTATACGTATCAGGGTGGTCTAAAACGAAAAAATATTTTTATTTTTATTTCCATTATGTGAAAAATATTAGTCCGTGGTGAAGAAAAAAATGTCAAATATAAGATTGATACATGAATTTTCAATGGTAGCTCAAGCGTTTTCCAGAAAAATGTTTATTATGAAATAATAAAAGAATTTTCTTTAACCTTTTGTTATAGGTATATTTCGAAATAGGAAATTTTCAACACATTTGACGATGATTCCTTTCTTTAAAGATGTGAAAAACCATGAAATTAAGCCAAAACAAGACGTCGCTTCAAATACCTTTCAAAATTAATTTGTAGATCTTATATTTGAGGGAATTTTTTTTCGAATAATACCATGTATCAACATTTTTTACGCAATGAAAAAAAAAAAAATCAAAATGTCGCCGTTTTTTAAGCCACCCGAGTCCATGTATATAAATTGAAACACAAAAATTTGGAAGCCGTCGTAAATAAGCGACCGCTGCGCGTCACGAAATACTTTGACGCTACGTCCACTTGGTGAAGTCGTTTCTGACACCTATGAAGTTGCATCCAAATTCGTCTGTCATCCATTTTGTTAGTATGACCACAGGTACAGAGCAAACAAACTAATT
>OX451208.1:25135453-25260541 GCA_949628255.1 Macrophya alboannulata
AAATCGAATTTCGATGGTCTCACCCCTCAAATTGGTTCGAAAAACGTCATTTAAATTTAATTATTTTAATTATTTTGAAATATTCTATTTTCTTTTGTAAGATAAATTTGGATTATAGGACTTTTTTTGGGATAGGTGAAATCTGAATGTCGAGGTAGTTTTCCATCAGTACACAAAAAAAAATTACATTGAAAAATACTTTTTATTGTAAAACTGTAGTAAACTGTAGTGTAGTAAAAACGAAATGTTATGGATTCAACAAAATCCATTTGTACCTCTCCAGGGTCAAAGTGATTCACACATTTTCCATGTCGGTAACTTTTTTGGAATCAGGGAATTTTTTTTTCTATGTTCCTGGAACATAGAAAAAAAATTCCCTGATTCCAAAAAAGTTACCGACATGGAAAATGTGTGAATCACTTTGACCCTGGAGAGGTACAAATGGATTTTGTTGAATCCATAACATTTCGTTTTTACTACAGTAAAGTTTACTATAGTTTTACAATAAAAAGTATTTTCCAATGTAATTTTTTTTGTGTACTGATGGAAAACTACCTCGACATTCAGATTTCACCTATCCTAAAAAAAGTCCTATAATCCAAATTTATCTTACGAAAAAAATAGAATATTTCAAAATGATTAAAATAATTAAATTTAAATTACGTTTTTCGACATTTTCAAAATATTTTTTTGGCCGTTTCCCAAATACTAAGAATGAAGATGAAGTGATTGAAATTTTTAAATTTCTATTTGTTATCTTCAATGAAGAACTTGACCAATCCAATTGAGTTTCTTAACCGCTCAAAAGTTTAGGTTCACCAGTCGAAATTTCTTGCCGCACTAAAAGTTAGATAGCGGAGTCAAAAATAGAGGTAGCCAAATTTTTCAAGAGGCGTTTCGAAGGGGACAAATTTCCTTTTATTTTGCTTGCTTCGAAATTTTTTTACGACTTTTTTTAGACCCAGTACGAATTTTTAATTGAAAACCTCGAAAAATCAATGCTTTTCTTATGGGAAAAAATAAAGCTTCCTAGGGGTGGGTAAATATGGAGGGAAAAAATAAATAAAAATTGAACATTTTTTTTTAATCATTTCGAACCAATTTGAGGGGTGAGACCATCGAAATTCGATTTCACCCTTCTTAAGGCCCATCCCTAGTCGCCCACCTCCTTTTTGCCGAAAAAGGGGCGGGGGAGGCACATCTCGATTATTATCCGGGCCCAGGCGTCGAAGACGCAAAAATAAAATGCAGAGCGGCGATTCTATTTCAATTCCAAACACATACGTCCGGAAATATGTTTGTTTGATGTGAAAATAGAGCTGCAGCACCGCTTTTAGATTTGTCAAATGTCAATTTCCTCGGCGGCCATTATTATGTAGCTGTACGCCGAGTTTCGCTTGTCCGGGAGGTAAGTGGCGCCACGAATATATTGCTCCGACGCAAGAATAGTACACTAAGAGAGTGATATCCTTGGGTCCGACGGTAAGTGTAGGAGTCTGTAGGCAGGACGCGCTTGGTATTCTGTGGGTAAGACCGCTCTGGCAGGCCGCCATGTTACACGGTACGTGATCTCTCCGCGTGTCTTTATCACTGACAGCTGACTACATCGATCGGTGAGTCGGAGAGATCACGCACCGTGTAACATGGCGGCCTGCCAGAGCGGTCTTACCCACAGAATACCAAGCGCGCCCTGCCCACAGACTCCTACACTTACCGTCGGACCCAAGGATATCACTCTCTTAGTGTACTATTCTTGCGTCGGAGCAATATATTCGTGGCGCCACTTACCTCCCGGACAAGCGAAACTCGGCGTACAGCTACATAATAATGGCCGCCGAGGAAATTGACATTTGACAAATCTAAAAGCGGTGCTGCAGCTCTATTTTCACATAAAACAAACATATTTTCGGACGTATGTGTTTGGAATTGAAATAGAATCGCCGCTCTGCATTTTATTTTTGCGTCTTCGACGCCTGGGCCCGGAAAATAATCGAGATGTGCCTCCCCCGCCCCTTTTTCGGCAAAAAGGAGGTGGGCGACTAGGGATGGGCCTTAAGGACAGGCCTAATATACATACTGAACTAGGGGTATCCATCGAACGTTTAGTGAAAGCTTTGAAAGCATTTTTGTTTCGGTTAATAATGTCTTCTTCATTCAAATTAATCTCGGTAACCAAATTATTGGCTATAGTATTAGCCTTCTGCTGTGCTGCTTCAGACATTCTTTGAAGATCGCTGAAATCCCCGTCGTTTAATGCAATACCCGGCAAAAACATTGTAAATGTCAAAAATTACCGCCAAGTACAAAAATAGTTTCACCGTCCAAAAACTCGAAATCATCAGTCTCTTTATTTCAGCGACAGATCACAAACATCACTCTTTCATATAAAACAGTACAAAAACCTTGTACGTGAAATCAGACAACAAAGCCAAGCACTCCCATGGTTAATTCCCATATTTCGAAGTCTGTTTTTCCAATGTTATTCAATGGCAATCGATGGAAAACCAATAGATCATTCGTTACCTTTGACAAAACAGCATATCGGCGACGGGAAATATTGCTAAAGGAAGTTATCTCGGATGACGATACAAACTTGGCGGGCATAGATTGTTCTGAAAATGATCAATTACTCTCGTTTTCTGGTCTGTCCTTTCTAGCCACTCTGTGATGATCACACCGACGACACTGTTCGGCAGATGATCAAAGACTGTTTGAACTTTTATCACACTGATAATATGTATTAAGTGAAACTGGAATGTATTGAAATTAAACTAATAAATAATCAGTTGAATACTGGTGATAAATTAGACATACGCATCGTGCCAATACTTTCACATAACGTAACGGCTTTCATAGCAAGAACTAATAAGTTCATGAACGGTGGTCTTGAAAATCGGAGTTTTTATTTTAGAGAATGGTTCAATTCCAAATCAGCATAACTTAATTGCACCATCGCAGTCAAGAATTATGCATATATCGTCCACCAGATTTCACCTATAGTTACATTATGCCAAAATATAAAAATATCAAACCCATGAAATACATATCCTGGCCCAATCCATTATTGGTACAATGGGCTATTGATTTTTCTAACGTCTCCTTGTATGTTTTAACTGCAGTAAATATAGATCAAATCGCATCGATTTTTTTGTTAGACAACAACGAAGAGAGTAAAGGGTATTCTCTATCCAAAGATACACTGCTTTGTGATTTTATCCCACACTGCAGGAATTGATCATTTTCAGAACAATCTATGCCCGCCAAGTTTGTATCGTCATCCGAGATAACTTCCTTCAGCAATATTTCCCGTCGCCGATATGCTGTTTTGTCAAAGGTAACGAATGATCTATTGGTTTTCCATCGATTGCCATTGAATAACATTGGAAGAACAGACTTCGAAATATGGGAATTAACCATGGGAGTGCTTGGCTTTGTTGTCTGATTTCACGTACAAGGTTTTTGTACTGTTTTATATGAAAGAGTGATGTTTGTGATCTGTCGCTGAAATAAAGAGACTGATGATTTCGAGTTTTTGGACGGTGAAACTATTTTTGTACTTGGCGGTAATTTTTGACATTTACAATGTTTTTGCCGGGTATTTCATTACTTTATGTCCTCCACAAGATATACAACACTGAATTCTGCGTACAGACATATGCATAGACAACTATTACTAATAAGACACACACACCTATATTTGACACATACGAATTTCCGCAATTTCTGCAATGAATGACTCTGCTTTGATCACATTTAAAAATTTTCAAATCAAGTATATAGTTTAAAAATTTGTTTAAATCTACATAAATTATGTGTGCAAAACCGTACTTTCTATGACAATATTGACGATATTTCGGAGATTTGGCTAGTAGTCTAGTATCGTGTCCGATGCTTCGCACAATCCGAACCGGATCCATTCATTCGTTTTTGAAATATCGTACCTGCTAGGTTTTTTTTTCTATCATTTTGGGGGGGGGGGGGGGGGGGGTGGGTACATTCTACAAAGAGAAAAATTTTAGCAAAGTGGTAAATTTTGTAGCTTCACTCCAAGTGCTCTCTTATTATTGTTTTTATCAAATATTTCATTAATATTAGAACCCTGAAAATTATTTCGCTTCTTGTAGAATAACATAACTACCGCAATGGCACGATAAACAATTCGTGCTGACTGCTTCTGTGTTTGATAGTTGTTAGGGCTCAGTAGAAAAAATATAATTATAGTGTTCGTTCGTTAAACTCGTGAATGAGCGGGTGACGGTTAGACAGCTCATGAAGAATTCAGATTCAAAATGCTTATGAATAAAGCTTCTTTGCTTCTTGGTTTTCTCGTGATATTTATGGTTTTATTTTTCATGGGAATTGCAGTACTTATCGAAATATTCATGTAGTAATAATAATTATAAACAGCAAACGAAACTTTGAGTCTCATTAGATGAAATATTTAAAAAATTTATGATGAACCATTTGAAGTCGAATTGAAAATTCGAACCTTCGCTAGAAGTTTTCTCTGTATGAAGACTAACTGTTAAGCAGGTAGTGTCAGTGGAAAAAAAAAACATGAATGAAAAAACAATACTACGCACCGTGCACGTATGTGCGATTTTATCATGAGAAACTTGGGAATAAAAGAAGAAAATAATAATAATAATAATAATAATAATGATAATATCAATAATATATAACAACAACAATAACAATAATAATAATAATAATAATAAAAATAGTAATAATGAGAATGAGAATGAGAATGAGAATGAGAATGAGAATGAGAATGAGAATGAGAATGAGAATGAGAATGAGAATGAGAATGAGAATGAGAATGAGAATGAGAATGAGAATGAGAATGAGAATGAGAATGAGAATGAGAATGAGAATGAGAATGAGAATGAGAATGAGAATGAGAATGAGAATGAGAATGAGAATGAGAATGAGAATGAGAATGAGAATGAGAATGAGAATGAGAATGAGAATGAGAATGAGAATGAGAATGAGAATGAGAATGAGAATGAGAATGAGAATGAGAATGAGAATGAGAATGAGAATGAGAATGAGAATGAGAATGAGAATGAGAATGAGAATGAGAATGAGAATGAGAATGAGAATGAGAATGAGAATGAGAATGAGAATGAGAATGAGAATGAGAATGAGAATGAGAATGAGAATGAGAATGAGAATGAGAATGAGAATGAGAATGAGAATGAGAATGAGAATGAGAATGAGAATGAGAATGAGAATGAGAATGAGAATGAGAATGAGAATGAGAATGAGAATGAGAATGAGAATGAGAATGAGAATGAGAATGAGAATGAGAATGAGAATGAGAATGAGAATGAGAATGAGAATGAGAATGAGAATGAGAATGAGAATGAGAATGAGAATGAGAATGAGAATGAGAATGAGAATGAGAATGAGAATGAGAATGAGAATGAGAATGAGAATGAGAATGAGAATGAGAATGAGAATGATAATGATAATGATAATGATAATGATAATGATAATGATAATAATTATCTCCAGATATCGTGGTCCCGAGACACATATGCATGTATCTATGTGCATACGTATATAAAATAATTAATATATTGTTAATAACTTTGGTATGCGTGGTCGATTATTGCTCAAAAACAATAGGGGGCGAGATTTCGGTGTCAAGAACACCCCCTCCAAGTTGCAAGCTCATAAATGCAACGGTTCGATAGATATCGTGGTCTCAAGGAACGCGTTCTGCAAGGAAGAAGAAGCAGAAGAAGAAGAAGAAGAAGAAGATTGTGTTTTTCGATCAACTTTGACGGTCAATATCTCAGGAACCGCTTGATCGATTTCGTGCAACTTTTGCCAGCACGGTCAAGTGGGGTTGACCTTACGCCTCTATAAATTTGATGACAAAATAATCAGTGGTTCAAAAGATATGACAGATTTTTTACAAGAACAAGAGCTTGCTCGGGTAAATGATTCGGGGCTGCCGCGCCGGCCTACGGGTACTTGGCGGCGATTCGCTGCCGCGAATCTTGATATCGATTAAAGAAATTCTCGTATAGCAATTAGATAATTCGTATACAAGTCTTTGTATATACCGTACCGATGGAAAATGGGTAGATAATATTTGAACAGGTAACAGAATTGACTTACGTGAAACGTTAGCCATGTAACAAACTTGTGAATGACCTAGCTTGCCGTTTGCGTGTTTCGTTGTACATTCCAACTTATTAACGAATTTATGAATATTTTTCAATGTACATGCGGTAACACATTTTAAAAATTCTACATATTTCTTTATCAACACCATATCATTTGTTTTACACGTGTAATCACATTGCCAACTCTTGTGCTTTTTACTTTTTCCCTTCTTGTTTAATTTCTCCGCCAACGGCAAAATGTTAATAGCTTGCCCTTTTTGATTAATTACAATTGCTTCCGAAAATCTAACGTTTTTATATGCAGCTTCGACAAAGTATGGTTCAGCTGAGTCAATGTGTTTTGTGGGGCCACATAAAGCCCTCAACTTATCTTGAATCATGTGTTCGGGAAATAGAGCAGCTTGTGTCAGAAAGACTTCTGATTTTTTCTTGACAGTCCTCAAGGTTTTCCGCATTTTGCTAATCAGTGAATCCCTCTCATGAATACACCAATTAATAATTGACTCGGCTCTAATTCTTCTTTCGGTTTGTGATGGCTCGATTAGAGTCATTAATGCTACAAGTTTCGTTACGTACGCTGCTTTTGACTGTAACATTGCTATAGTGTTCGTACTATTGATACGTCGATACTTTGCAATAATATTTTCAGCAGCATTTCGTTCGTGCTTTGCCACCATATCCTCTTTCTTTTGTCTGTATCGCTTACGATTCTTATCGCATATATTTTCCCGGTTTACCGAATAAATAACACGCTGTCGAGCTAGTTCGCTTTTAGCCGTCTTATTATATCGTTCTCTCTTTATAGTTCGCCGCCGTTCAGCATGTGAATGATAAAGTTCGCGTTTTATAGATCGCTGTTTTTCAACGTTCAAATTATAATATTCGCGCTTTCTAGCTTGCAGTTTTGCGGCATTCAAATGATAAAGTTCGCGTCTACGTGCTCGCAGCTTCTCAGCATCAGTGATGACTTTTTCTGCCACTGAAACTCCTTTTATAATTTGGTGAAGATGTTGACTACCATTATTATGCAACGTACAATCTTGCATTGATTCTTGATCCATACCGAATTTCGGGCTTTTGTTTTCGTCTTGATATTTATCTTTAGATATAGTTATAGTTACTTCGTCCCCTTCAACTGATTTTGCATAACTCGATTGTGGTAACTGATCTAGAATATTTCTACTGAATGTCGAATGCGACTCTAATTCATTTGTCTCGTGTGCCAGAAGTACATTTTGTTGAACACATTCAAGGCGTTGCCTCTTTCCATGTTGCTGCAAGTGTGGTCTACGAGTGATTTCAGAAGTTACTTTACGTTTACAAGGAATAAGATTTCTCTTTCTAGCTTGATCGTCTTTCATTGAGAAATCGCGTGGAAATTCGTCTACCACGTTATCTACAAACAATTTTAATAGATGAGATCGCATTAGGGAAATTTTATATGTTATTCTATCTGGTTTGTATCCATTGAGAAGCGAGATTCCAAAGGCAACAGCAAATACTCCACAATCGGATGCGTTGGGTTGACTTTGAACCGTCGGAAACTTTATCGGCTTTTTGTCGAATTGATAAAATGGAAATAGTTTTCTCAAAAACTTCTCGTGATCTGCATGAAGCCTCTTTAAATTAAATGAATCATGAATAAAAATGGATTTGATATCAAAATATGCGCATACCCAGTGCTGGTCGCTGCTATGCAATATTTGAATGTGCTTTGCGGTGTGAGATACTGGTTCGATTGTATCTAGCATTTGTATCCGCCAGGTATTACGCGGTGAATATTCGGAATGGCTTCTAACGAGATAAATGAATTGATCCATGTGAAGATCGGTCAACCACGCGCCTGATCTAATTATATTTATAGATGTGTCACTTAGAATTGGTCGAACATTCCGTCGTTTACGCTGGTTATCATTATTATCAGTCACTGCAATTACTGTATTTGTTAATTCATTGCGAGTTTGCGTTAGAAGTAGATCGTCGGGCATCGAATTATTACTACGACTTGCTTTGATGCATGGTTTTTTCACTTTGACCGTATTATCACCCGAAATTGCTGTTATACTTTTGCAAAGTCTTTCAGTATTTCTGGTATGTGTTATATGTTCTGCGTGCCCATTTGTCGAACCGATACGAACATTACGATAATGAATTGTGGTCAATTCTCCAGTACCTGAAATTGACCTATGTGTGTGAAGACGTTATGTCCTACAAGTTCTTCTGAACAGCTAGCAGTCATATTTGAATAATTCCTTGGCTGCGAATGCAAACTCTTTGTTGATTTTTTAACGATCCCAGCCCATGTTTCTATTTCTCAATTTTGCAAATGTTGCTCGTTGATAGTCTCACAATAAAATTTATCCTTGACAAGAAAGTCTTGCACTTGGGGTATGCAAGGGAAATGTTCTAGCATGTAAGCTTTGAACATTTTGTAAAGGTGCCCTCGCATGAGTGAAGCGTCATAAGTAATTTCATCTGGTTTATATCCGTTCATGAGGGAAACTGCAAAGGCAATAGCAAATATCCACAGTCGGACGAGTTTGATTGACGTTGGACTGTTGGAAATTCTACGGAATTGTTTCAAATGAGTAGAATGGAAACAATTTTCTTAAAAATATTGCATAATCCTTATGTAGCCTCTTCGAGTTGAACGAGTCATATATAAAGATGGACTTCGTATCGTAGTAAGCGCACACCCAATGCGCATCGCTTTCTACGAATCCACTATGCAGTATTTGAATATACTTTGCAGTAGGTGAAACTGGTTTAATTGTATCTGGCAATTGTATTCGCCACGTCTTTCGAGGTGCATAATCCGAATAACGTTTCAGTAATGTGCCAAAGTGATCTATATGCTCATCATACAACCACTCCCCAGATTCAATCATTTTCATATACCGAGATGTTTTCTTGAAACTGTACGGTCGACAGCGCACGCGTCAAACAATTCGACGTGATTGGTCGGCGAGATCGTCCCGCGACGATATTTCACCCTGTGAGGCAGGGGAGCCAACTTGCATAAAATTGGGCGAGAGCTGTCAAACTCACGCGCGCAAAATTGCGAGTTGAGGTTATGTTATTTATTTTAGTTCATCGTGAATTATGAAAGAAAAATAGCATCAACCGGCAGTTTGTAATAACGAGGTCGATATCGGAAGATAATTAAATCAACGCAATAATCGATTTCTTGAAAAAACTAAAATCATTTGTTAGGAATAATTAGCTGAGAATTATTCATTGAAAGAAAAAATCTAAAATTAAATCCTGCATCATTATCGAGTGGCGGTCTGGATAAACCTAGGCAGGTTTATAAAAGAGAACGTTTATTGTAAAGAGATTCTTTATTCACATGATATAAAGAATTAATTAATCGTTGAAACCCAGTCGAAAGTAGCTCCGGAGTACATTCGTCGTCACAGTGCAGTGCTTCGAAAGCCCGTAATCAGTGTCGATAAACATGAAATGAGAAAGAAAATTACTTTAGTAACAAGGAAAAATTATTCAGTCTACAGATGAACGCCATACTCACTTTACCACTCTTAAGTAGAGATGCTGCTAAAACTTTGACAAAAGTGATTTTTTCGTTTTTAAAATTAATACTGAAAATATCATCAAAAATTCATTTCTACAAAAGTTAAAGTACGTCAACATGTATCTTGAAAAAAAAAATTAAGATTCTGCGATAAAAGTGTATGCGCAGGGAACCTTTTGCAATAAATTCCCTGCGCATGGCTATTAAAAATTCCTTACGCATAACCTTTCATCGCAGAACCTTAATTTTTTTTCTCAAGATAAACGCTAACATACTTTAACTTTTGTAGTAACGAATTTTCAATTACATTTTATTTGGTAATTTTAAAAATGAAAAAATCGTTTTTGTCAAAATTTCAGTAACGTCTCCCTAACGCCTGAAGGTTCGTAAATCTCTATTGAGTTCATTCCTGGGTTTCATGTTCGCACTGTTTGAATCAAATCAAATCTCACTCTGAGATCAAAAATAGAACCTGAAATACAGGAGTTATCCAGCGGCACAAGTTGAAAATTAAGAATTTCATGATGGTCTCTTCGCCTCTTCGCTTTTATTTTCATTTTCAGAACTCATGAAACTTAATTTACTTCTGACATTATGAGAAAGCAAGAAATTCATTTCGAAGATACATTTCACGCATTAATTTAAAACTAAAAAAGCCATTATGAGGAAGACCTAGACCGTAGAAAAACTTACGACCTAAGACCTACGACTTCGGTCATCAGCCGACAAGTGGTGCTGGTCGCTGCATGTCATAAAACTGAATAGGAGGTTTCGATGAATGGCAAAGATGCGATGACATTGGGCGTTGCAGACGTATTCTGGGAGTAGCCAACTAATCAGCAGTCATTTATCAATATTTCCTGTAGATCGAAAGAATTTGGGTTGTTATTTATTGATTTATTTGTTTATTCAAGTATAGGTACAGGTGTTATTTTGACTGTAAGAAATTAAAATGATTGGATAAACTGTTTTCACCTACCTGCTTTATTTTTACTGAGTACCCATCATTCAAACAAAAAGTTTTCAATCTTGGTTAAATAAAACGAATTCTCGAAAAAACCGATACATTGCATCGAAGCAAGGCAGTATTGCGAATAAATTTCAACAATTCCCTCTAAATCGAGTTTCAACCTCAACACTAAAAGCTTTCCAAGCATTTTCGAATCACGACTTCAATTATTCGAGAATCTTACCTCAAAAATCCAAATCAACCGCTTAGCCGCCAAAACAGAGTTTGACAGCTAAAACTCAGGATGGCTAGCCTGCATGAGCAGACGCCGAAACTCGCGCGTGCGCTGTCGCGCGCTGTCGACCGTACAGTTTCAAGAAAACATCTCGGTACTTATCATGTATCATATTCGTCTCTAGATTCTGCATATTTCATACGTTACACGCAATACGTATATAATGACACTGTTCAAGTATTTTATTTCAGTTTTATTGAATGGGGGAAAGCTGCCTGTCTATATAATTCCCCAAAAGCACCTCGGGTGCAAAAACCTTGCGCCAAGTACATTAAAACGTAGTAGCTATCAACAAAAATTTATTAAAAAAAATAATCAAAGAAGAAGCATTTGATTATACATTTGATCTACAACAGAATTGAAATCAATGGCCGTTGCCAAGAACAATTTGGTTGATATTTACATCTCAATATACATAATATGCGTAACACATAATGAGATGCAACATACATACTCACAAGAAAAGATCAATTGAAATTAAAATTGAGAAAAAAAGAAACGAAAAAAAACATTTGGAGTACGTGGTACTTGGCGGGCTGATGTTCAAATTATTATAAGAATATATTAATAGTTCAATATATATTTTCTTGTAATTTCTACAAAAATGCCCGCCAAGTACCACTACCTCCAAATTTTTTTTTTTGTTTCTTTTCTTCTCAATTTTAATTTCAATTGATCTTCTCTTGTAAGTATGTATGTTGCATCTCATTATGTGTTACGCATATTATGTATATTGAGATGTAAATATCAACCAAATTGTTCTTGGCAACGGCCATTGATTTCAATTCTTTTGTAGATCAAATGTATAATCAAATGCTTCTTCTTCGATTATTTTTTTTAATAAATTTTTGTTGATAGCTACTACGTTTTAATGTACTGGGCGCAAGGTTTTTGCACCCGAGGTGCTTTTGGGGGATTTCATAACTTTTTGAACCAGTCTTGAATTTCTTAACCGTTTCTGTTAAATTGTATTTTTCATGAAACGATTCATTTCTATAAATCTAACTGTTAGTTCCATTGAAAGTGTTTTACTGACAAAGTTGTGTTGTTATCGATAACTGAAAAATGAACTGTGATGAGAAGCCTCGACCCCCGTTAGCATTAGGTTCTATCGTAGATATCGTAGACTAGCTTTCGATAAAAATGTAACGTCATGTTAATGTAATTATGTAATTGATAGACTAACAAGGCGAGTGTCAGACCTCGTGGTCGTAGATTTGGATCAAACTTGTAGAGGTTCTTCTTCGGATAAAAACATTAAAACCATGCTGTTCCATTCATCCAACGAGCTTGTGTCTCCTCCTTGAGCTCAAAGTTCTGGTACTACTGAGCATTTCCTGAAATTGTCTAATAAATTTTAAAAAAATTTACAACAATTTAGTGTAATTTTTTGTTGCTGAATAATTGAAAATTAAAAGTGGAAACTCTTCTTCAGATTACGCTATGTTGATGCCTTTTAAACATCATTTCCAATTGGTACTGTCAAGTTTATACTCTGCAGTCAACTGTCGAAGACAAAATCATAGGCTACTTGGGACTATAATTTCATTATTGAAGGCTCGAATACTGATCAAGAGACGCGGTAGCGTCTCGCGCCAAGTACATGAAAGAGCGCGACTCGCCCGAGTCTCTTTACCGTAGAGGCAACTTTGAGCGGAGTGGGGGGAGAACGTTTTCATATATTACACCGAATTGGTAATATACTAGGGATCGATCTTTTATTTTTATGATAAGGGTCGAAAGAACTTTCATTTAAGACCAAAATCAAGGCAATCGGTGTACCGACAGCTGAGAAATAATAATTTCTAAAATCAGATGTGTCAATTTCACGATTTCTCCGTCGACCACTTTTATTTTCTCCGTCGACTACCTTTATTTTCTCCGTCGACCACCCAACAGAACCTAAACGCAACAAGCAACATAGAAAGTCCATCGCAGACATAGAGATCAGTGTTGGCAGAGTTGAAAATTACATGGGTAAAAATATAGTGAGGGTTGTCGCTCTCGACTATATTTACGCGTCGCTTGTATTTCATGGTGTAAGGAAAAAATACTCCTACTGCGCATGCGCGTGCACATAACCGAAATAGTTAAACGCACTGTTGAATGACAGCTGAGATACATGAGGAGAATATTACGAGTGGCTGAAAACCTTGTTAAATGATTTCTTATTACGCTTGATGAAAAATATAGAAAAAGTGCGGAATCAAAAATTGTCATTCAATATTAGCCTCGGTGCCCTCTGAAAAATATCAATTTCATCGTTCGTGTTAGGTGCTCGAGATTTTAAGGTTATAAGAGGTGATGTCAGGTTGCTGAGGTGATCGAGATTGAGGTTATGAGAGATCTACATAATTGTCACGTCGATCGTAATTATCGAAACTAGTCATTCGTAGGATATTTTATATTTGTAAAATTTGGATGTATATTACTAATTTTTGAAATTATTATACGAAGCTGATAAAGAAATTATGATTATTTATTTACATTATGCGGTCCTAGATAGATCATTAAAATTAGATGACATTTTTTCATAAATAATTTTTCAAATCTGGGATTATAAATGTGTTGGAATTTTAATAATACCAATAGCCAATAAGATTTTGAATTTTTATTTCCATGAGCTTAATTATTACCGTTTTAATGAACAATTAATGAATTTCAGTGATTGAATTATCATAGCCGAATACTAGATTGATATTGATGGGCCACTAGGACTATGACCCTACTCGGATCATGTATAATTCTCACTACGTGATATCCTTGGGTAAAAATATGAGCTTTCATTCTCTTCTCGAGTTTAAAGATCTGGTACTACCGAGCAATTCTTGAAGTTGTCTGAAATTGATGAAAAAAGGAGTTTGAGCACTTAAAAAAACGAAAGATGTAATTTTGCCGTGTAATTGTGATCATTTCACTCGTTCAACGTCATTTGATCAGCATTTGAGTCTTCGATGATAAAATTATAGTCCTTCGTGGCCGATGAAAAGTTGACCGTAGAGTATAAACTTGACAGTACTAATTTGAAATGACGTTGAAAAAGCATCGACATAAGGCAATCTGAAGAACAGTTTCCACTTTTTGTTTGATTATTCAGCAACTGAAAATTATAATGAATTGTTTGAAAATTTGTTCGAATTGAATTCTCCAAAATTCTCTTTGTGAATGTTTTTTTCATCATTCTTCCAACGTCGTTCTGTCAGTTTGAAGCTCTGTGGACAACTTCAGGCAAGCAGCGAACGTTTCAGAGCCAAAATCATAAGCTACGGAGGACTATAATTTCATCATCGGTGGCTCGAATGGTGATCAAACTTGAATTAATAAAATAATCACAATTAGGTAGCCAAATCATAACTTCAACTCCTTCAGAACTTGAATTTGTTTTTTTTTTTTTTTCAATATTATCAGACGAAATCAGGAATTGCTTGTTAGGATCAGCACTTTGAGCTCAAGAAGAAAAAGAGAGCTCATTAGAATGAATGGAATGGCACGGGTTTCATGGTTTTAACCGAAAAAATACCTCTAGAAGTTTGATATAAATCTATGAATCGGATGGCTGATACTCTCCCTATTAGGCTGTCGAATATAGGTATAATTACATTAACATGATTTTGAATTTGTATGGAAAGTAAGTCTATGATATATACGATGAAAACTAACGCTAATGGGGGTCGAGGCTTCTTATTACAGTTCATTGTACAGTCATCGGTCACAACACAACTCATAACAGTGAGATTTATAATAACACCACGAGAAAAAAAAAAACATCTCACAGAAACGGTCAAGCAAATCAAAATGTGTACAAAAAGTAATGAAATCCCCCCAAAATCACCCAGGTGCAAAAACCTTGCGCCAAGTACATTAAAACGTAGCAACTATCAACAAAAATTTGTTAACAAAATATTCGAAAAAGTAGCATTTCATCTACAAAAGTATTGAAATCAATGGACGTTGCCAAGTATAATTAAATTCGCTTCCAATTAATTTACGAATGTGACCTGGTCTTAGTTTTCGCTAGGTATTTACATTTCAATATACATAACATGCATAACACGTTATAACATCCAACATACGTACTCATACCTATAGAGAACAATCAATTAAAAATAAAATTACGAAAAAACAAAGAAAAGAAAAAAAAAATTTGGAGGTAGTGGTACTTGGCGGGCATTTTTGTAAATAGTACAAGAAAATATAAATTGAATTATTACAATATTCTGATAAGAATTCAAACATCAGCCCGCCAAGTACCACGTACTCCAAATTTTTTTTTTCTTTTCTTTGTTTTTTCGTAATTTTATTTTTAATTGATTGTTCTTTATAGGTATGAGTACGTATGTTGGATGTTATAACGTGTTATGCATGTTATGTATATTGAAATGTAAATACCTAGCGAAAACTAAGACCAGGTCACATTCGTAAATTAATTGGAAGCGAATTTAATTATACTTGGCAACGTCCATTGATTTCAATACTTTTGTAGATGAAATGCTACTTTTTCGAATATTTTGTTAACAAATTTTTGTTGATAGTTGCTACGTTTTAATGTACTTGGCGCAAGGTTTTTGCACCTGGGTGCTTTTGGGGGTCAAATTATCTTGAACTAACAAAATAATCACAATTACATAGCAAAATGACATTCTTATTAATTTTTATTTTTATTTATTTTTTAGTCTTTAGTCCTTTATCTTGCTCATTTCATTATGATCAGCCACATTGCATGCATTGATAGCTCTTAGTGCAAAAAACGTTTCCCAGGGCACGGTGACTCAATTCATATTATTCATTATATTTGGCATTTAATTACAAATACCTCGTTGAATCTTCGGTAACAATGTTATCTGCCTAGGTATTGTTATAAAATATGTCAGTACTTCATACACGATATTTGAACCATACAACATCTCTTTAGCCTCAATAACTAATCGATCGCATATTTTTCTTCATTTTAATCACGTTCAGATACATTTCCTCAAAGGCTGTAGTAAGCTTCGTAACCAATTTATTTATCTGCAGATAGGTTAATATGCAGATGGGGTTATTTTTATCCTATAGCGGCAAATAATTTTTTGACAATATAAAAATTTCATGTGAGCTACTTTCTGTTATCAGAGAAGCAACTATTCGAATAAATATAGGTAAATTACTGCCGAACCTTTGTTATGTATAAATCGCGATCAATCGTGACATAATTCTCATAACCTCAAAGGCTCGATCTTGTGAAATGAATGAGAAGATAGATATGATTATTATTTCATAGGACTCCTGTAATAACTGTAATGTAATGAACAACTATCGCTTCCCAGTTTTTTTGAGTACGTTTAATTATTACTCCATATTTTACATTATTTTCATCCTCATTCCCCGCAACTGTCATCGAGAATAAAATATACGTTCCACCATACGGCATACGCGATTATGCTGCCTCTCGTGGGCCATAGAGAGCGTTATTGTGTCATAGCCGACAAACTCGCTTTGCTTCTATTTAATTTTTTCTATGTGTAACTTTCGTCTCTTAAAGGTACCTTCTATGTTGTTAGGTAGCCGGGCAAATGTGCAAATCTGGCGTGAGCCGGAGACGGAGAAATTCTGATCGTGAAACTGACCCTCTCCATTTTATAAATAATCATATCTCAGCCATCCGTACACCGATTGCATTGATATGAGGCTCAAATGAAATCTCTTTCGCATCTTATTCCTGCATTAAATCGGCGAGCCCTGGGATATTGCCTATATACGCTTAATGAAACAATATGGTTACCCCCACTCCTGCGCTGAACTCCCGTTCCGGTAAACGAGAGTGGTAGAGTCATGAGATGAATTTTTTTTAATGTACTTGGCGCGAGACTCTACCGAGTCTCTTGATTGGCGCAAAGCTGCCTTTCTATGAGCGGATCCACGTCACTTCACTCAAAAAAAAACCGTCAAGTCACAGATTTTCGCGCCATTCAAGGTATCTTTAGTACTATGGAAAAAAAAAATACAACTTCAAAGATTTTGAAAAATTTTCAAAAATGGCAGAGTTAGAGCTATGTGAATTTTCGTAAACCTCTGTTGCACCGCTATGTTTAAAAATTCATATCTCCGAAACTATACATCGGAGCGAACTGATCTTTAGATCATTTGGTACGCAAAAGAATGCGCTTTCATACAAAAAATTTTAATTCCAAAAAAAAAATTTCTTTCAATTTTTTTTCGTCGTTTTTTTTTTCAATTTTACTGCCATTTCCGCGGGACTCACAGAAGTTCGTGGAGATAATTTTTTTTGGATACCTGAATCCTTCCCCTTTAATCCTAAAAAAAAAAAAAATTCATGGAGAAAATACCTGGGCCGAAGAAAAAAAATAAAACGTCTCGTCGCGCGTCGCCGCGCTACTCCCGCAAGCTCGTTGTGTTGCATAGTGGAGTTAAATTTCATTGGATGCTTCTCTACTTACCCAGGCTATCCATTCTCCGAATATAGTTATTTGACCACCTTAGCCCTTTCGTATCCGTCTACCGTTATTGTTTTCTCAGAATTACATATTATACCTGTCCTGAAAATTCCAGTACGGTTATGGTTCTTTGAACACAGCTGTGCTGTTCACCGCTACCAAAATCTACGATAACCTCAGTCTTAAGACAAACTTGCAATTGAACAGTCGACAACTCTTTCGCTATCGAAATGCCAAGAAATAATTGTTGTAATCCGTTGGGCCTGCTAAGGCATTCGAAAAATTTACGCCCGGTGACACAGTGGATGTGCGATAAAGTGACATCGATCACACACGGTGGCCTGATTTGTGAAGTTGCAAGAAGCTTTCGCAAATAATTTCACCAACGATATTACTTATAAACAGTGGATATCAGTGGATCGAACGGCTTTGGAGACACCAAAAAATCTGAGAATTTTATAGATAACTTCTGTGATCAATTGTCAAAATTGGTTGCACATGATTTCATTGCGAAGCAGCAAAGTAGTTATTGGCGGAATATGAAAGAGAGCTTAAAAGTTGGCGAATTTTTAGTAGTATACGAATCCGCTGAGAATTATGCATTTGTTGTACAAGATTCCACGCAAAGTTTTCACTGGAGCAATAATCAGGCGACTATTCATCCAATCGTGGTTTACTATAAAAGTTACGGTGACGACCAGTTGAGACATTTTAGTTTTGTGATAATTTCAGAGCATCTGAAACATAATACAGTTGCGGTTCATTCATTTCAAAAAAGTTAATCAACTTTATGAAAGAGAAGTTTCAAAATTCAATTCCTATAGAAAAAATAATTTATTTCTCCGATGGAGCAGCTTCCCAATATAAGAACGAAAAGAATTTCATAAACATAACACATCACTTTGAAGACTTTCAATGCCAAGCCGAGTGGCATTTCTTTGCTACATCACATGGGTAAGGGCCGTGTGACGGGGTAGGTGGAACTGTTAAAAGATTAGCTTCACGTGCGAGTTTACAACTGATTGGCAATTCCGATCCTATTCAAACACCGCTGGATTTATATAATTGGGCATGTTCTTATTTTCGCAGCATATCTCTCGCGTACTGTACGTCTGCAGAACATCAAGCGGAAGAATCTATTTTACAAAATCGATTCGATAAAGCATTGACAGTTCGTGGTTCTCTGAAATTACATGCGGTCATTCCAATATCCCATAAACTCGTCAAAACAAAATTATTTTCAGCATTAGAAAAATTTGAGTCGATGAAAATTATGAATTGATTTTAAACGGAGGTGTCCTACGAAGTGTCATCCAGTGAATCATCGCTAAAAACATCGGCCCTTTTCAGAGCCACCAAAATATTGCAAAAGATCTATCAGTCATAACTCTACTACGCAACACAACGAGCTTGCGGGAGTAGCGCGACGAAACGTTTTATTTTTTTGCTTCGACCCAGGTATTTTCTCCATAAATTTTTTTTTTTAGGATTGGAGGGGAAGGATTCAGGTATCCAAAAAAAAAATAACCCCACGAATTTCCGTAAGTCCCGCGGAAATGGCAGTAAAATTAAAAAAAAAACGACGAAAAAAAATTGAAAGAGTTTTTTTTTTTGGAATTGAAATTTTCTGTATAAAAGCGCATTTTTTTGCGTACAAAATGATCTAAGGATCAGTCCGCTCCGATGTATAGTTTCGGAGATATGAATTTTCAAACACAGCGGTGCAACAGAGGTTTACGAAAATTCACATAGCTCTAACTCCGCCATTTTTGAAAATTTTTCAAAATCCTGGAACTTGTATTTTTTTTTTCCATAGTACTAAAGATACCTCGAATGGCGCAAAAATCTGTGACTTGACGGTTTTTTTTTTAGTGAAGTGACGTGGATCCGCTCCTATATAGGGTGCGTTCCGATATTAGCTGGCAGTACTGTCAGCAAGTCTCTGTTTGCGTCGCACTGCAGGGTTGTTCCCTAGCCTCATCTCGCTGCCTCCAGATTTCCAGCGCTGGCAGCGAATATCGGAACGCACCCATAATTGGCGCAAAGCAGCCTTACTGAAATTGGTGCAACGCAGCCTTACTGAAATTGGCGCAACGCAGCCTTCCTTGGTTTGGCGCAAAGCAGCCTAAATATTACCAAACTTTATTAAATATTTCAAACTATATTCTAATAAATAATAATCTAATTAATTTAAGGGGGTACATACACCTTGAAAATAATTTTTTTCAAATCAGTGGTACACTGAAATAACTTATTTTATTCACTCAGTTTTTTTACATCAGATTGCTACTATTTTAAACTATAATTCAGCATTATGAAAGAATATTTGGACTTCGCCTTACATAGATTGATTGTAACGATGGAAAAGCGGTTGTCGTAGGGTACAGGTCGCATCGTTCAACGAAACTTCTTCAAATTTGGAGGAAATTTTCTACATTGATGTAATTTCCGACTGAACTAACAATATTTGAAGATTTCAAATTTTAGGTATAAATCCTCTTAATTTTAAGCTGTTTTTCTACAATTTTCGATGGAAAGAGGGTGGTAATGATAGAAGTCGGTTCTTTTATATAAATATTGTTAGTTCAGTCCGGAATTACATCAATGTAGAAAATTCCCTCCAAATCTGAAGAAGTTTCGATGAACGATGCGACCTGTACCCTACGACAACGACCAGAAAATGTAGTTAGCGGGAAATCAAGTTTTAAGATTTTCATTTGGGTTTGATACACTGGGTCCATATCTGCACTTGTACTCATGTGTTGCTAGTCGGGTCTATACAGATATTCAACGTAGAGGTCCGTGGCGATTTTTAGCTCATTCCATTCAGCAATGGTGCACAGCGAAGCTGTCGAACAAAAATATATCACTTGCAAAAATCTGATAAAATTTTATCAAAAAATATATTCAACGTAGAGGTCCGTGGCGATTTTTAGCTCATTCCATTCAGCAATGGTGCACAGCGAAGCTGTCGAACAAAAATATATCACTTGCAAAAATCTGATAAAATTTTATCAAAAAATAAAAAATCATAAAGTTGTTACGTCCGGGCCTCACCACCCGAACGTGCCTCCTTTTCTCCCCTACAATCTTTCTATTCCCACGTATGCAACTACCATGAAGCTATCCGTCTGCTCTTATCTCTATTCCAGCTATCCTCTCATCCTCACCTGATCGCTGTACTACTAAGCCCTGGGAATCACACTATATGCTTACATCCGCACTTTTGCATCCCTACCTTAGCTACAATTCTCATCACTCATTATTCAGACACTTTTTCTTCGACCTTCCAACCATACACTTCTTCTTCGACCTTCCAACCATACACTTCTTCTTCGACCTTCCAACCATACACTTCTTCTTCGACCTTCCAACCATACACTTCTTCTTCGACTTTTCCACAAAACACTTCAACTTCGATCTTCACACTGTAAACTCCTTCTCCGACATTCCTACCTTATACACATCATCATTAGTCACTCACTTTACTCAAAACTTGTTCAACCATACACACACTCATACTTGAACCAATAAAAATCATTATCAACGAATTCATTCTAAAGCATCATTCTAAAGCTTCCACTCTCATCTCCAGCTATTTTTAGTGTAAAACAGGGTTGAACCCACAAATTTACCATCCTGGACGTTACACTGGTGTCAAAAGGTGTGGCAGCGACAATTGTGAACTGCAATCGCAATATACTACGAAGAGTTCGACAGAGCCTCACGCGCTCATCTACGAATAAAATGCATCATTATCGAAAAAAAAAAAAAATCAAGCAACAACGAACGAGATAAATGGTCAGAAACTAAACATCATATTACGACACATACTAATAACGAAGATCTACACCCTCAGCCTTCACGGCATCATATTTCATCCTCATCGTCATTTTAACCGACACATACCTACTGTAAGCCAAAATATCGAATCTTCTCATCATACGGCAATGCATAGCGGACATCAAAACGCCCACCAGGAATAAGCGAATCGAGAGTAACGCGTTATCAACCGCCATCATCCATACATATCGCCGAAACTATCGGAAAGTACTACAATCACCACTATACTACACATTTTCATGCCCACATTATTGTAAGTCTCACAATCTCAAAATTCATGAATTTTTGAACGGATATTTTTAAATCAAACCGAAAAAAAAAAAAAATTATACATACCTATATAACCTATCATATCTATCGACCTATATTTTTCTTCTATCTGTACTTCTTTGTGATTGCAAACTCATATAATGTTAAGAACTTATCAGATTTATACGATTATTTCATAGAATCTTGTAAATTTCATGCATATCGATGGAAGTCGAAATTATAAGACATTAGTATAATAATTGGAATAATTGAAATAACGCGAATCTCAACGACATATAAAAATTTTGGTAACGAGTCAGCGAACTCGCTTCTTTGAACTTGACACCTCTCAACTGATAACAGCATAACATAGTAGAATACTCCTTCAGTTATACCTACTCGCTCATATAATTTGAATGCAGTAATATTTAAAAGTCTTTAATAATTATAATACATCAATCACAAGATTCTATTATAACAAAACCTATTCTCAATGATATGAAATTTTATTATACTCTACTCGAATGAAGATCGCGAACTACACCATATATTATAATTTCGAAATTTCTTTAATACACGTATAAGAAACAAATGTAATCAACACGACCAAATAAAGGATTTTTTTTCCCCAAAGAACGGTCCGCCACGACAACAGTACACACAAACACAGGCAAATTATGATAAGTACATCAATCACATCTGCGATTTGTATATGAATCAGATACCGACGTATCACACAGCAACCAAATTCATAAAATTTTCAATATCGAACTTATATAATCCAACGAAAATTATACTATAATTATATTATTTTGTGTACAACATCATCAAAAAACTGTTGAGCGACTATATATGTATAACTTATAACCCACACAACCAGATTATACAAACATAATCATATACTCATACACATATATATGCCTACACATGCACACTTGATTCATCCAATGAAAACATACCCCTTGAAAATAAGCGGTACGTTTCCTCTAACGGAGGGGGTGTTACGTCCGGGCCTCACCACCCGAACGTGCCTCCTTTTCTCCCCTACAATCTTTCTATTCCCACGTATGCAACTACCATGAAGCTATCCGTCTGCTCTTATCTCTATTCCAGCTATCCTCTCATCCTCACCTGATCGCTGTACTACTAAGCCCTGGGAATCACACTATATGCTTACATCCGCACTTTTGCATCCCTACCTTAGCTACAATTCTCATCACTCATTATTCAGACACTTTTTCTTCGACCTTCCAACCATACACTTCTTCTTCGACCTTCCAACCATACACTTCTTCTTCGACCTTCCAACCATACACTTCTTCTTCGACCTTCCAACCATACACTTCTTCTTCGACTTTTCCACAAAACACTTCAACTTCGATCTTCACACTGTAAACTCCTTCTCCGACATTCCTACCTTATACACATCATCATTAGTCACTCACTTTACTCAAAACTTGTTCAACCATACACACACTCATACTTGAACCAATAAAAATCATTATCAACGAATTCATTCTAAAGCATCATTGCCCCTTCCACTCTCATCTCCAGCTATTTTTAGTGTAAAACAGGGTTGAACCCACAAATTTACCATCCTGGACGTTACAAAGTGTTAGGATTTCCAAGATTTTGAAAATTCAGAAAATTTCAATAAATTTCTTTCCTATGGACGGAAAAAATTTTCATCTTTCATCATACTTTTAGCCTCTTGATCTTTTATTCTTGCATCGAAATATTAAAAAATTATATCAGAAGAATACTTAATTTTTCAAAGATCCAGCGTGCACTTCTGGCATCGATTTAAAATTCTCCTGCAGCGTGCGTTGACGATGTGCCTTCGCCAGAGTCTTGATTAGGTTATGTATTTTATCGATGTCTGACACCAAATCAATAAAGAACACTAATGTTACCCGTCATCATTTTAAAACAGTAACTGTCAAACCGAAGGATTTTCATAGTAACAAGAATTACTGGTGGTTTAAATTCGTAATAAGCACGAAAATCGACGAAATAGTGAACACCCAACCTCAGAAAGATTTCAATGACAGCTAGTGTATTTTGACAATGGCGCTGCGTAAGACTTTCCGCCGGCTTATACCATAGAGTAGTCACACAGTGTCAGATGGGAACATGAAATAGTCACTGAAAAAGTTCCATAGTTCACAAGTTAGCCGTTACTAATGAGAGTCAATAAAATGAATTATTTCTGTACGAGTCTTTTGATAAAGCAACCGCAATTCATAATAATTTTTAAAATACCTTTGTGGTCTTTTTTCATACCAACATTGTCGCATAGATCAGAATTTTCGAAAATTTAGAAATTTCAAAACTAAATTTTCGAGAATTGTGAAAATTGACTGTAACTTTCTCAATCCTTGAGATTTTCTCATACCAATTTTTTTGCAGGTAGATTAGGCCACAGGCATTCGAAAAATGAAATAAAAAAAAAAACGAATTTTTTCGAATTCCAAGGTGTATGTACCCCCTTAATCTAAAGTGATGTTTTTCTTGAAAACTTATCGATCTATTAACGAAACCTAATCTCACTAACCAAATTGTATGATAAATTTTCTCTCCAGGTAAACTGAGCTAGATAAAAATGTCAATAATTAACCTGCATCTGTATCTCTAATAGATCGTAGAATTTTATTAAATATCTACGGAACTTCACCATCAATCGAAGTAATTTCGTTTATTTGCACGCCTCAGTTACTGTCTGCGTGAGAATGTGAAGATAATAATAAACTTAACAAATCGATTCATGATTTATGAACGAAACCTAACCTAACTAACCAAATTGTATGATAATTTCGTTTTCAGGTTGACTAAGCTAGATGAATAATTGTAATAATTAACCTGCCTCTAAATCCCTAACAAATTGTAGAGTTTTATTAAATATCACGGAACCGCACTATCAAACGAAGTAATTTCGCACGCCACGCCTTGTTTCCTGTCTGATAGAGAATCTGAAGAACAATGATGGTGCCGTCCCATGTAGGGCCGAGTCGCCGGAATCCGGAATGACGGAACGGAATGGACGGAAAAGTCACTAGAATCCACGTCATTCTGTCGTATTTTTACGCAATGGTGGTGGATCCGTCCGGTATCCGCAAATTATTTTTGATATTTTGTGGTAAATAATTTCTCTCGAAGAAATTGATGCACTTTTGAAGTCCAAGAATAAACGAATCATCATTAAATAACAACACCTTGAGATTTATGATGAAATTACAATTTGCAGGGTGGGTGTATACAACAAGTTTATCGTTTCGTTCCGTCTATTTGCATTTCTATGGCTCCCATGTACCCAAATTTATTTTATGAAATAATTAATTATAATTATAAAATTTAATCTTACATAAAAGCATAGTATCATCTGTACTCCATTGGTGAAATATTAAACCCAGAGTCTTCAGCTCCACTAATGAAGAGTTGTATATTTTATACATATGAAAAATTATACATTTTGAATTTGAAAAGGGCAAACGGTCATATGATGGCGCTTAGGACGTTATGCCAGCTACAAACCTGTGCTTGTCGGTTTCATTGCCATCCGTTTTGACAAGCCATGTATAAATATGAACAAGAAAATCACCATATTGGCAGTTATAATGAGGTACTGGCTAACAGTTGCTTTTCTTTATAACAAATATGCACTATAATTATGAACTCTGTGGACTTGAAATCCAGGTAGAATGAATTACCCTGTAACTGTGACGCAGGGAACATTTAAAGATCAGCCTTATATGAATGTAGAATTGAAAGGAAATTTGTCCAAATATTAGTTTGAACATGAAGAAATTACAGCAACGATTCTATATCAAATCAGAAATTATAATGTGGTAAATAGTCTTCATAAATTCACTCATGAATCTTAGTCTACTGGTAACAATGAAAAATTATCTATACTTTTGATATTCATTATCTAGATACTCGGTCAAAATATTAGAGACAAAAGACAGTTGATCGCTGGCTTCAATGAAAATAAATAGCACTCAGGATAGCTCTTAGAACCTTATACCTTGTCGTACTATCGGATCATAATTCACATTTTTGGATTCTTATAAACTATTCTTGTCACTAGATATGAACGGTTCACCTAGCACGGTGATGTTATAATAATAGTACAAACTGATGTGATTATAACAGGATCAATCGGTATTATCTTCTGCTTCCTCATTTACTTATGAGTTCTGAATTGTGACTTGCGAAGGGACAATATATTTGTAAACTCAGCAGTTGCGAGCGCAGTGTTCATTGACTGTCCCATTGATTAGAAGGCAAAGTTGACTACAACGGCTCTAGAATTTAGTTACTGAAAAATTACAGAAAACATGCAGTGAAAACGAGAGAATCAATATAAATCCACAGAAATGTGGAGTGGGGTACGATCCTACAGAAAAAAAATCCTACAGATAAGAATTCCTACGTAACAATTCCTACATAATTTCTCCTACAGAAAGAATATCCTACAGATGAAAATCCTACAGACGGTGTCGAAGACGATCCTACACATGCAGTAAAATTCACGCTGACAAAAATCCTACAGAATCATTCCTACAGAAAAATTAAGCTACATGAAGCAGTTCTGAGAGGGGTACGATCCTACAGAAATAAATCCTACAGAATAGAAATCCTACAGAAAATATCCTACAGAGTTTTTCCTACAGAAGTATTTCGTTGACACGGTGCAACCCTACAAAGTGAAAAGTCTGGGTTGGAGCGATCCTACAGAATAAATTTCGGTGCGATCCTACAGAATAAATTTTGGTGCGATCCTACAGAATGAATTTCGGTGCGATCCTACAGAACGAATTTTTGGTGCGATCCTACAGAATAAATGTTTGGTGCGATCCTACAGACTAAATTTTTGGTGCGATCCTACAGAGTAAATTTTTGGTGCGATCCTACAGAATAAATTCCGGTGCGATCCTACAGAATAAATTTTGGTGCGATGCTACAGAATGAATTTCGGTGCGATCCTACAGAATAAATTTTTGGTGCGATCCTACAGAATGAATTTCGGTGCGGACTTACAGAAATGGGGCCCGTTAGAAGATAATCAAAATGTGAACTTACATTGATTTTCACCAATTCAAATGCGTAGAGATGTTTGTTCGAATTTTCAATTGCGGTATTCTCAATAGAAGCGTGAATTAAATAAATGCGGTACGAAAATCTGTTCACCTCATATGTGTATCTTCCATCAAGTCACTCTATATTATCGAGGAAAGTGCTGTGAAGAAAAGAGAACAATTTTTTTCTGTTTTCGTAAGTAAATATAATATGATACATACATAATATAATTATTAACCCTTATAATTATCTTTAATGAAATAAATTTTTTGATTTATAGAAGCCTTAAATCTATTTTTTTGCCTAAAGCATAACAGAAAGACTAGCCTATTGTGTGTATGTACATGTTGGGCTTTCAACGCAGTATTTTGGTGAATTTTTCTGGAAATACACTGTACATGTATTTGATTTTACAAAGCCAACAATATACAATACACCGAGTACAGTATGTATGTATGTATGTGTGTGTGCACGTACTTATAACCTTTGGTATTGGACTACGTAATAAAGTTTTAATAATGGACCGACGGTAAAAAAAGTGACGGTTAATCTAATATACGAGTATATGTATAGTATTGAAAGATTTTCTTTAATTGCTTATCGAAGTTGCCTCAATTATTTATTATACGTATGCGATATACGCCAGTGAATTGCGTCCGACATAACGGACACCTGTCAGCGATTCGCTGTGCGCAATTCGCACAACAACATTCATGCGCGCACGGTATGAACGCGTGGGTCGCTGGTCCGTCATAGCAGACGCAGCACGCGTTCGGGTGTCGCTCTTCCGGCTCTTCGTCGTTGTTAGCTCGTCGGATTCCTGTAAGAACGTAATAAATAGGAACCAATAATGAAAAGACATAATTAATGCCGATTTATGAACAGATATGTGACATTCGACCAATTGAAATACGGACGAATACGTCAATTTTTGTAAAAAAAATCTGAAACGATCTATTCATTTAGTATACCATCCAGAAAATTTGTTCAACTTATTCAAAATAATAAATTAATTTCAAACTTGGAGCGAGCCGGCTTTAGGATTTGAATAAATTAATCGCAACTTGAGCATTTGGGAAATAATTAAAAATTTTGAACGGATTCTATTCTATCATTCCAATTTTGATCATTTCACCATTGTCCTATGAACAAAAACTTTAGCAGATCAATGTTTCGTCCCATAAATCACTTGTAGTCTTTTTTTTTTCTTTTGATAATAAGTTCTAAGGTGGAAATTCATATTCAACGCATCTCGCCAATTGCAATGGCAAGCTGCCCAAAATTGCAAAATTAATATCAGCTCGGTGTGCTTCTCACCTGGCCCTTCGATCGCAATCCTCGGTTCGGGTTCTTCGACAACTTCAACTGCAACCAATTGTGGAGGTCGATTTTCGGCGACCTCGACTGCAACTTGTAGAGGTCGATCTTCGGCGACTTCGGCTCCAACTTGTGGAGGTCGATCTTCGGCGACTTCAGCTTCAACTTGTGGAGCTCGATCTTCGGCGACTTCAGCTCCAACTTGTGGAGGTCGATCTTCGGCACCACGACCACGGCCACGACCACGGCCACGACCACGACCACGACCACGACCACGGCCACGACCACGACCACGACCATGGGCACGACCACCGCCCCTATGATTTTCCGGTCGCAATGCGTCAGGTTCCGCTGCCACCGGCCGCGCCTCCGCCGCTTCTGGGATACGCCTGACCCCACGACCCCTGTTCCCGGGTGCAGCTCGTGCTGCAGCTCGTCGGCGATCTGATGAAAAATTTCGTTATCGTGTTACGTATGCGATTAAGGACGTGTAGAGCACTCAATGCAATGACCTTTTGATAAAACCACTGAAATCGTATAACATGTTACGAGGAATTCAAGATTCTACCTGGTCGATTGATTTCCGGCTCACCTGCAGCCATCACTCCAGGCTCGACCAAGTCCTGTTCTTGTGCTGCGTTCAACAGACGTATACATATGTTACGATATGTGACATAGTTCATAATTATGGTATGGTATCAGTAATCGTTATGTTACTGACCTTCCAGGTCCGGTTCAGCGTTGGGTATCGCTATGATGAAAGCGGCTGTTCTGTTTGCGCATCGCGTCAGGAACTCTCTCAAAGTGTACCTTGAGGGGGAGGGGGAGATTCAGTCTTTTGAATATAATTTTCATTCATACGTGCTGCATTTGAAGTTATAGAGGGCGAAATTTCTAATAACTTTTGATTGGTAGATGCAGCAAGATATATAGATGTTCATTATGTGGGTGCTATATGTAGGCTCAAAGGTTGAAAAAATAAAATAACAAAACTTTGCCAAATTGATAATGGTCAGTATCAGAGACTATTTATCGTACGTGCCTGTTACATACCTCCCAACGCTGAGGTCGTGCTGAGCGTCTCTAATGATCGTGTCCCTCGCCATATTGCGTATAGTACGCGGTCGCCTGGGCCGAGCTCCGGTCTGCAGCCGTACCAGGTCAATTTCCTGATCCGTCATCATCTCCGAAAGATGATCTGGGTATTGTAAAAGATTATTCGGACATTATCAATATACAATCGGCTTGTAAGTAATCGTACTAAAAGACGACACATATAACATACCGATGAATTTCCATATATTAGGATGAAGGCCTCCAAGCTTCCGTTTCGCCTCATTGTGGAAGCTCTCGACCAGATTGTTGGTCCTTGTCGGACAACCATGGACGCTCACTACCGCAGCAAATGGGCCCCATTGAGTGCGCAGGTATCGCATGAAGACGAGCACCTGGGGATGGCCTTCGGCTACTTGGTCCGCGATATCGGCCAGCAGGGCAACCCCCTCGTCGAACCTGTCGGCTGGAGCCAGCGGCAGCGCCATGGCCATCGACAACACCGACGACGGCGCGTTCGTCAGCCTGAGATTGCGCCATTTTCGCAATAAGGCCTGATAACGAGTTAAAATAAAAAATAAAAAGATCGTAGCGACCCCTGTACGTTACGATGAGCATGTAAATATATTCGTTAATTATTTACCTGGTTAAAATGGAACCAACATCCATGTATCGTGGCTTGAGGGAAGATCTGTTGGCAGGCGGTCATAGCCCCACGCTCGAAATCGCCCATGACGAACCGGACATTGTCCGACAGACCGGGCGCGAGATCGACCACTCTATTAAATATAGCGGTGTACAGTGATCTCGTGCGAGCACTGCACAACACATACACTGCCGCTATACCCTCAAACGTCGATTGGATTATTTTATATTAATTTATAATTAGAGCATATCGGTACCTCGAAATCAAAATAAGGCTGTGACTCACCGTGTCCATCACCCGCATATGTATCGTGTATAACTGAGCGATCGCCGGATTGTGCGGTGCCACCTGAAGATATTCAAATCAAGTATAACTTTACACGCGATTTGTCTGATAGGTGTGAATAGAATTAATTGTTCTGGTAGAGCACTAATTTCCCAATTCAATCGATTGATAATAATCTTCGATGCAATTTTAATATCTAATATAATTAAAAAATCTCAAATCATATGCCGCGTCACGGATTAAATTATCTGCTAAGCATTCGAGTTTTCCGTACCGATGAAGGCGTCGAAGCAGGAGCTGCAGCGAAACCCGCCCTATCAATTAAAAAAACTAATACGACTTTTATCAATCTCACCTTAAATGTGCCGTCTATATAAATTTCTGCAGATGTTGAAAGGGTTCGCAGCATCTGGTCAGTAGCGAAAATCAACGCCACTGACCCATCAGCCCCCTCAACAAGACCGCGGTACGTTTGCGCCGTGGGTGGATAATCCGCGAGGGCATCGCCAAGTTCCCGCATATTTGCCGGTATCCCTGGCCTGGCCTTCGCACGCGCCCGTTGCATCGAATATTTCATGCGTGAGTATAAAATATTCACCGCCACTACAGGATTTCTACAATAAAATTGGGATTCACGCGTGAAGGTATAATTCGCTATAGATGCAAGTCTTATCGATCATTTTTTGCACCAACCTTCTGCACACGGTATCAAAAATTTCCTTGAGCGGTGTATTGGTGCCACCAGCAATGTCCAACATCTCACGTTGCATCCGAAATTCCTCGAGGATGTTGTGATTCGGCTAGTGGACGTCGTGAGCCGTCTTTTCTTCGACGTGGCCATCCTCGTCTACCCATACCGATCCTCGACATCCCGTCGTCGAACGCGTCGAACATCGATATATATATTTACCGAGGTCGTATCCTGGTGATACACGTACCCTCGATATACGTGCCGCACGCTCCTTTCCCCCTTACCGGGTACTTCTTGCATCTACAGGTGTATTGTAAAAGAGTTTATCTTTTAAGAAATTTATACCTCCGTCGTTTATCATGTTAGTTCATATCTTTTTAACGCGATGTATAGTGAATCAAAGAAAGTCGAATTTTTTTTCTTTTTTTTTTTTTAGCCATTACGTGAAAAATGTTAGTGCGTAGTAGAAAAAAAAAATTCCTCGAATTTGAGCTTTGTAGATTGATTCAAAACGGCAGCTCGAGCCATTTTTAGCACGTTTTCCTCATTTTTACCTAATATCATGGTTTTTCGAATTTTCGATTAAAAAAAAATCGTTGTAAAATGTGTTGGAAAATATTTATTTTCATTCAGAAATCGTTAATTCTATTTTTAAATGCAAAGAAAGATTTTCCAACACATTTTATAATGATGATTCTTTTTATTGAAAATTTGAAAACCCATGATGCTAGCCCAAAATTAGGAAGATAAGAGCTTCTTTTCGAAATTAACCTACAGAGCTTGTAAATGGGTAAAAAATCTTTTTTACTATGTATTAAAAACATTGATCACGTGATGGAAAAAAAATGTCGACTTTTTTTAACCACCCTAATATACCTATATGCCGAAGCCGTCGTATTGGTGGTCACTATTTCTATTGTATCAAGAGACTCGGTAGAGTCTCGCGCCAAGTACATTAAAAAAAATTTTTTTTGTACGTAGCGACTCTCCGAGTCTCTTTACAGCTACGGCAATTTTCCGCGGAGTGGGGAAATAATGTTTTCTCTGTCCCACCGTATTTGGTGGAATCATGCAGATCTACGATTAAATGTGAGAATGAGGATCGAACGAGCTTTCATTTCAGCCCAAGCTCAATAGAATCTGTGCACGTATAGCTGAAATATGATTATTTTTAATTTTGAGGTGGCTCGTTTCACGTTCTCAGTTTTTCTCCCTTTTCAGCACAATTCATCGCTCCAGGCCATTGCGCATGCGCGTCGATCTGTCAAACTGACAGTTTAAGTCAGCCGGCATGTAAAAGACTTAATTAATTGTGCAAAATTCACAAAGTAATGTTTGATTGAAAACTTTCCACAGAGTAGGAGGTAAACATGTTCGAATATGGACCCGATATCTTCTAAACAACAATAAATATTAACCTATGTGATTTATCGTTTACCTCACGAGCTCGAGTCTTCGAGGTTATGTGAATACCCGTAATAATATTCCCTCTCGGCTCCCTAGCGGGTTCTCATATACGCTGAGTACCCTTCAATTCTACGGTATGGACACGGTATAGGTATTTACTTGGTATAACCACTGTGAGAATACCGTTTTTTCACAGTAGTTTCGCGCCCAAATCAGACCGGAAACATATCGTAGTAAAACCGTATGTTTCTCGTAGTCATACGGTAGGAAAATCAGATGTATCGAGATATATATTTCGGACGTCTATTTATCCGAACTTGTAAATCACGTATTACTGAGTGTGAGATGTAAAATTATATGCGTAATGCTCGACCTTACCTACTTCACCCCACCGATTTGATTCTTTTCCATTTTATGTGTAGGTCATGTCTAGGACTTAAAAAGGTGAAAGTTATAATAAAATGTGCCTCTCAGTCGTTACTGAGACAATAGGTTTGAATAAATTTAACTGCGTTCATATGTCTCAAATAGTATAAAATATTTGAGTAGCTCGTGGCTCAGTGGGTAAGCGTTCTGCTTCATAAAGGCGTAACTGTGTGATCGGTGGTTCGTATCCCCTTGGTGGGGTATTTTTTTTTTTTTTTATTTCTTTCTTCTCTACGCAATTTGCATTATTCATACATAAATATCATGCAAATCAGTGTTCAAAGTAATCGCTTTTGACAAATAAAAATAATTGTTGATATCTTTCCCTATTTGTATAGTAGCGTGGTCCCAAACCGACCGCCTAAGTAGCAAAGGCGATAAAAGTGCCTGAAATTGATTTTTTTGCTGAAACAACATTTTGATTCTTTGAAGGGAACGTTATTTGAAGTTTTAGGCAGCTTGACGAGGTTTCGGGTACCGTTTGTTTTAAGATACCGAGGCCGTAGTGAAAGTCTGCATATTGGTCGTTCTCAAAAATCGTGGTCCGAAACCGACCTCCCCATGGTCCGAACCCGACCCCCTATTTTTTTGCAGCGAATAAAGGGAAGCGGCTAAAATTTTGAAGTCATTTTGCAACATATTAGCAAAACAGAACAAATTGGGAATAATCTTTGAATTTATTTCAGAACATTTGAAGGCCTTTTTTCAGGAAGTGAAAATCCTAATGCTATTGCAGCAACCGCTCGCCGCAAAATTGCCAGATCTCGGTTTGGCTTTTTACGTGTGAACGATCGCCCCATTTCTAAAAAACTGTGTGTAATTACCGTCAGAAGTCATTAAATCACAGTTTGACTGTCAAAAACAAGCTAGAAAATCTGTAGTGCACAAGAACATAGGGGTCGGTTTCGGACCACCCCTTGGCGGTCGGTTTAGGACCACCACGAATTTTTTTAAACAATGACTCGCCGTTCACTCTCATCGATGAAAGTGCTCTAAATCTGATAGTGCGTGTTCAAGTCTAGGCCATGAGCAATCAAAACAACCTACCTTTGGATTTTTCATGACACAATAAAACACTTCAAACTGAAATTCCGTGCAGCTCCAAAATTAACTTCACGGCTTTCAAAACAAAACACGGCACGAAACCATAGAATAAAATGAGAGAAAAAAATGGCTTTTTACCTCCAAATTGTCGGTGTTGTGAGAGCTTTCAAATGCCACCACCGACAATTTCCGTAGTAGCATAAATACCGAAAAACATGGAGAGGTCAGGATGGGACCACCGGTCGGTTTGGGACCACGCTACCCTACCGTAACAAATCTATTCATGAACTGTATACATACGGTATGCGCATGGTCTGCTTTGGGCGCAAATATACCATAAGGCAACGTATGAATACCGTCTTACTATCTAGGTATAACTAGCGGTAAGAGCGTAGTCATACGTTTTCTCATGGTATATTCAGCGTATATAAGAACCCGCTAGGGCTAGCATAAGAAAATGAGGAAGCAGGAGATAAAATTGCTATATTTTGTGCAGTGACATTACTTACAACTATATGAACTATATAAACTGTAGCAAATGTTATTAAAGTAATGATATCCCCTACGCAGAAGCACGTGAGGTAAAAATTTTCGAAAAGTATAATACATATTGCATCAGGAGCAATGGAATAGTCATTAGAGACTGTCATCTAAAACTTATGCATATTTAGTTCATTTTATATGTCATAAAGAATTATATCTCATTTCAGGCTCACGATCATATCTAAATCTAGTTTAAATAGATCTTTGAATAAAGTTCAGTCTACTAATTAAAAAGTTCAATATACTTCAAAAAAAGTCTCATCAACTTTAGTGTCTTATAGCTCAGTTTTTTTACAGTTGATGAGTGCTATTTTGATACATAGTTCATGATTTTTTGAAATTTTGTAGCCTTCGCTGAACATAGATTTAGTTCATCGAAGAAAAAGTGGTTGTCGTAGGGTACAGGTTGCTGCGTTGCATAAAATTTCTTCAAATTTCGATGGGATGTTCTATATGAATGGAATTTAGGGCCAAGCCAATATTATCTCATGAATTTAACTTTTAAATATGAGAATTTTTATATTATAAGACACTTTTTTTTTTAAAAGAATGGAAAAAAAAGTCTTACAATCATAGATTTTTATGTCCAAAAATCAAATTCATGAATTATTATTTGATTGGCCCTAAATTACATTATCGTCTAGAATATTTCCTCCAAATTTGAAGAAATTTCATGCAACACAGCAACCTGTACCTTACGACAACTAATTTTTCTTTAATGGACTAAATCTATGTGCAGCGAAGACCACCAAATCTTGAAATATCATGAACTATGTATCAAAATAGTACTAATCAACCGTGAAAAAAACTGAGTCAAAAAAATGTTTTCTCAAACCGTAGCAGTAATTTAAAAAAAATTATTCTCCAGGTGGGTATACTCCCTTAAATCAACGATGAATATCATTTTATCTCTAACATTTAATACAATAAATATGAAAGATAGAGACAATTTTTATTGTCACTAGTAGACCAAGATTCATGAGTAAACTTATAGATATCTTCATTCGGAGACTACAAATACTATTTGCTATATTATAATTTTTGTTTCTATAGAATTACCGCGGTATTTTTTTCATGTGGAAGTTAATACTTTTGGCTCAAATTTTGATTCAGTACAAAGAGCTATAATCAAAATGTTAAATTTTCTAAACTCATGCAAAATTCATTCTGGAATATCTTCTGCGTACAGTTAAAGGGTGATTGACTGTTGCTTTCAGGTTATTTTAATATCACCGTGCTAGGCAAACCGCTCATATCCAGTGACAAGAATCGTTTATAAGAATCGAAAAATGTGAATTATGACCGATAGTATGACAAGGTATAAGGTTTTAGGGGCTACCTGAGTGTATGTAGCCAGCGATTCCATTGTAGCCAGCGATCAACATTCAACTGTCTTTTGTCTCTAATGTTTTGACGTAATGAATATTAGAAATATAGATAAATTTTCATTGTTATCAGTAGACTAATATTCATGAGTGAATTTATAAACACTCTGTACCACATTATAATATCTGATTTGATAGAATCGTCGATGTAGTTTCTTCATGTCAAAACTAATCTTCGGTCAAATTTCGTTCCAATTCTACATTCATGTAAGGCTGATCTCCAGATATTCCCTGCGTCACAGTTACAGAGTAATTGACTCTACCTGGAATTCGAATCCACAGAGTTCAGAAGTATGGTGCATATTTGTTGTAAATAGAAGCTACTGCGTTAGCCAGTACCGCATTAATTATAGCTGTCAATATGGTGATTTTCTTGTTCATATTTACACATGGCTTATCAAAACGCATAGCAATGAAATTAACAAGCCCAGGTTTGTCAGCTGGCATAAGGTCCTAAGCGCCATCATACGACCATTTGCCATTTTTAAATTCAAAATGTATAATTTCTTCCTACGTATAAATTATACAATTCTTCGTACAATTCATTATGAACAAGACTTAGTACGAATCGAGATAGTACAAAAAGTAACAAAATCCCCCCAAAAGCACCTCTGGTGCAAAAGCCTTTCGCCAAGTACATTAATGTGATATTTCCCACAAAAATAGTTTTGTAGCCATTTAAACTACAAAAGTATTGAAATCAATGGACGTTGCCAAGTACAGAAAAATTTGCTCCCAATTAATTTCTGAATGTAATCTAGTCTTAGTTTTCAGTGGTAATTTACATTTCGATATGTATAATGTGCGTAACACGTAATAACATGGAACATACGAACTCATAAGATCAATTAAAATCAAAATTAGGAAGAAACAAAGACAAGAAAAAAAAATTTGGAGGTAGTGGTACTTGGCGGGCATTTTTGTAAAAATTGAAATTAAAAATTAAATTAATTTATAAAATTAATTTTTGTAAAAATTAAAATTAAAAATTAAAAATGCCCGCCAAGTACCACTACCTCCAAATTTTTTTTTCTTGTCTTTGTTTCTTCCTAATTTTGATTTTAATTGATCTTATGAGTTCGTATGTTCCATGTTATTACGTGTTACGCACATTATACATATCGAAATGTAAATTCCCACTGAAAACTAAGACTAGATTACATTCAGAAATTAATTGGGAGCAGATTTATTTGTACTTGGCAACGTCCATTGATTTCAATACTTTTGTAGTTTAAATGGCTACAAAACTATTTTTGTGGGAATAATTATTTACATTGAATTGACTAATTACGTTTCCTAATTGGAGATTCGCAGTAATTTAATTACCAATTAGATCTGTATTTGGGTATTAGAAAAGGAATACAAAAGAAAAAGAAAGATCTCCCGATTCGCAACAATTGTTGCTCGCTTAATTGATCTATGGAATAATTAAAATTCAACAGTTGTGACTTACCGCCGAAAGAAGTGCTCTGTACAGATATATTACAGCGAAACCACAATTTATCACCGGTGAGGGTTATAAGAATGAACAAGCGTTAAATGGTCCTAAAAAGGACTGTTTGGTTTAGACAAAGAGTATATTATAGAAGAAATGGATGAAAGTAAAGAACGTAAGTAGTGAAAGAAAAGATGGCCATTTCAAGATTTATTGTTACACAGAAAAAAAATCAAAGCATTAAGGGAAATCGAAATATTAAAACGCAAACTATGTAAAGAAGTAACGAAACAAAAATCACTCAAGAGAAACAGAGAGGTAAACTAATGATAGCAAAACGCGAAGTTGACTGCAGAACAGATGACAAACGGTTAAAGAATGATAAAATGAAGAGTTCAGAAGTTTTCACTAATAAATGCACGCACTGATATTGTCGGTTCAAGAAGCAACAGTCGAATGCCTGCTAAATAGCCCGGGTCCCTCGCACCGTCGTCACCGTTTGCAATAATTTTTATCTCCGTGGCAACAAAGTAACAAATTCAACAAATAACTAGCCAACGAGAGAACATCTTCGATATACATATACAGAACCAATTGTTTTATCCTATTATAGGTATGTGTGAGGCGGCGAACTGAAAACAATATTCATTTACAGACTACCGATTATAATTTTCGTAATAATTATCGAGAAAAGTCCCTTCATCGTGAATATGTCGGGTACTAGTTCAAAAAATCGGTTGTTCGATTGTTTGTACACTTTTTGATAGCCAATTACTTATTCGTATGGAAAATATTCTTTTCAATTGTTTTTTCAAAAAGGACTACATTAAAGGAACCTTCTTGTATTCTTGCTTTTTTTTCGTAGGATCGATATTTTCTTTGTTACAGCTGATCTGGACATTCGAATTACATTTTTTGATAAAAAATTATCTCATCCAACGAAAAATATATTTTTTTTTCTTTTTCAGAAGACACTCGGTCAGAGAAACCTTTTTGTATTCTTGCCTTTTTTTCGTAGAATCGATATTTCTTCTGTTACAGCTGATCTGGACATTCGAATTACTTTTTCTGATAAAAAATTAAATCTTCCGACGTAAAATATATTTTTTTTTTTTATTTCTTCAGAAGTCATTCGGTCAGAGAAACCTTTTTGTATTCTTGCCTTTTTTTCGTAGGATCGATATTTCTTCTGTTACAGCTGATCTGGACATTTGAATTTGATTGAAATTTTGGGGTATTATTGGATACCTATAACCTAATATTTTCGAATGAAAAGGTTCAAAAAGTCTCAGAGAATTTCGATCATTCTTTTCCGATGCGTACTGTTTTGGAAAAAAAAATCATTTCTAGGAAGCAGGCATACTGTTGTTCATATTAAATTGTTAACAGTACTATTTCTTTTTGTTCTATAATATATTGAATACGAAATTGTCAGATCTTTTTCTGCGCAAGTGTTCGACAATAGCAGGTACGGGCAATGAACTCGGTCAAATAACCAGCCCCAGCAACATTGTAGTAATGACTTAATTTTTTCCCGTTGACGGATTCGACAGCAGCGGGTGCGGTCAACGAACTCCGTCAAATACCAAGCTACGAAAACATTGTAGTAATAATTAATTTTTTTTCCGCATTTCGATTTTGAAATTCCAGCACAGCTGATTTTTAAATTCGTTCGACCGTGTTGGAAGTATTCTGACAATCAGCTGGTGCGGCAGTCTTTATTTTGCGGGAGGAAACATCATGCAAGGCTTTTCCCCCACGTTGTTCCATTGGAGAAAGAAAAAAAGTGTTCAAATTCAAATCCAGATCGGATAAGAATAATCCGTGACCGAGAGAACTGGGAATTAAAAATTTTCTGCATCCTAATTACTCAAAATTATCTTTTGAATCATTATGATTGTGAGAATACTTCCAACACGGTCGAACGAATTTAAAAATCAGCTGTGCTGGAATTTCAAAATCGAAATGCGGAAAAAAATTAATTATTACCACAATGTTTTCGTAGCTTGGTATTTGACGGAGTTCGTTGACCGCACCCGCTGCTGTCGAATCCGTCAACGGGAAAAAATTAAGTCATTACTACAATGTTGCCGGGGCTGGTTATTTGACCGAGTTCATTGCCCGTACCTGCTATTGTCGAACACTTGCGCAGAAAAAGATCTGACAATTTCGTATTCAATATATTATAGAACAAAAAGAAATAGTACTGTTAACAATTTAATATGAACAACAGTATGCCTGCTTCCTAGAAATGATTTTTTTTTCCAAAACAGTACGCATCGGAAAAGAATGATCGAAATTCTCTGAGACTTTTTGAACCTTTTCATTCGAAAATATTAGGTTATAGGTATCCAATAATACCCCAAAATTTCAATCAAATTCAAATGTCCAGATCAGCTGTAACAGAAGAAATATCGATCCTACGAAAAAAAGGCAAGAATACAAAAAGGTTTCTCTGACCGAATGACTTCTGAAGAAATAAAAAAAAAAAATATATTTTACGTCGGAAGATTTAATTTTTTATCAGAAAAAGTAATTCGAATGTCCAGATCAGCTGTAACAGAAGAAATATCGATTCTACGAAAAAAAAGCAAGAATACAAGAAGGTTCCTTTAATGTAGTCCTTTTTGAAAAAACAATTGAAAAGAATATTTTCCATACGAATAAGTAATTGGCTATCAAAAAGTGTACAAACAATCGAACAACCGATTTTTTGAACTAGTACCCGACATATTCACGATGAAGGGACTTTTCTCGATAATTATTACGAAAATTATAATCGGTAGTCTGTAAATGAATATTATTTTCAGTTCGCCGCCTCACACATACCTATAATAGGATAAAACAATTGCTTCTGTATATGTATATCGAAGATGTTCTCTCGTTGGCTAGTTATTTGTTGAATTTGTTACTTTGTTGCCACGGAGATAAAAATTATTGCAAACGGTGACGACGGTGCGAGGGACCCGGGCTATCTAGCAGGCATTCGACTGTTGCTTCTTGAACCGACAATATCAGTGCGTGCATTTATTAGTGAAAACTTCTGAACTCTTCATTTTATCATTCTTTAACCGTTTGTCATCTGTTCTGCAGTCAACTTCGCGTTTTGCTATCATTAGTTTACCTCTCTGTTTCTCTTGAGTGATTTTTGTTTCGTTACTTCTTTACATAGTTTGCGTTTTAATATTTCGATTTCCCTTAATGCTTTGATTTTTTTTCTGTGTAACAATAAATCTTGAAATGGCCATCTTTTCTTTCACTACTTACGTTCTTTACTTTCATCCATTTCTTCTATAATATACTCTTTGTCTAAACCAAACAGTCTTTTTTAGGACCATTTAACGCTTGTTCATTCTTATAACCCTCACCGGTGATAAATTGTGGTTTCGCTGTAATATATCTGTACAGAGCACTTCTTTCGGCGGTAAGTCACAACTGTTGAATTTTAATTATTCCATAGATCAATTAAGCGAGCAACAATTGTTGCGAATCGGGAGATCTTTCTTTTTCTTTTGTATTCCTTTTCTAATACCCAAATACAGATCTAATTGGTAATTAAATTACTGCGAATCTCCAATTAGGAAACGTAATTAGTCAATTCAATGTAAATAATTATACAATAGAAATAGTGACCACCAATACGACGGCTTCGGCATATAGGTATATTAGGGTGGTTAAAAAAGTCGACATTTTTTTTCCATCACGTGATAAATGTTTTTAATACATAGTAAAAAAGATTTTTTACCCATTTACAAGCTCTGTAGGTTAATTTCGAAGGGAAGCTCTTATCTTTCTAATTTTGGGCTAGCATCATGGGTTTTCAAATTTTCAATAAAAAGAATCATCATTATAAAATGTGTTGGAAAATCTTTCTTTGCATTTAAAAATAGAATTAACGATTTCTGAATGAAAATAAATATTTTCCAACACATTTTACAACGATTTTTTTTTTAACGAAAATTCGAAAAACCATGATATTAGGTAAAAATGAGGAAAACGTGCTAAAAATGGCTCGAGCTGCCGTTTTGAATCAATCTACAAAGCTCAAATTCGGGGAATTTTTTTTTCTACTACGCACTAACATTTTTCACGTAATGGCTAAAAAAAAAAAAAGAAAAAAAATTCGACTTTCTTTGATTCACTATACATCGCGTTAAAAAGATATGAACTAACATGATAAACGACGGAGGTATAAATTTCTTAAAAGATAAACTCTTTTACAATACACCTGTAGATGCAAGAAGTACCCGGTAAGGGGGAAAGGAGCGTGCGGCACGTATATCGAGGGTACGTGTATCACCAGGATACGACCTCGGTAAATATATATATCGATGTTCGACGCGTTCGACGACGGGATGTCGAGGATCGGTATGGGTAGACGAGGATGGCCACGTCGAAGAAAAGACGGCTCACGACGTCCACTAGCCGAATCACAACATCCTCGAGGAATTTCGGATGCAACGTGAGATGTTGGACATTGCTGGTGGCACCAATACACCGCTCAAGGAAATTTTTGATACCGTGTGCAGAAGGTTGGTGCAAAAAATGATCGATAAGACTTGCATCTATAGCGAATTATACCTTCACGCGTGAATCCCAATTTTATTGTAGAAATCCTGTAGTGGCGGTGAATATTTTATACTCACGCATGAAATATTCGATGCAACGGGCGCGTGCGAAGGCCAGGCCAGGGATACCGGCAAATATGCGGGAACTTGGCGATGCCCTCGCGGATTATCCACCCACGGCGCAAACGTACCGCGGTCTTGTTGAGGGGGCTGATGGGTCAGTGGCGTTGATTTTCGCTACTGACCAGATGCTGCGAACCCTTTCAACATCTGCAGAAATTTATATAGACGGCACATTTAAAGTGAGATTGATGAAAGTCGTATTAGTTTTTTTAATTGATAGGGCGGGTTTCGCTGCAGCTCCTGCTTCGACGCCTTCATCGGTACGGAACACTCGAATGCTTAGCAGATAATTTAATCCGTGACGCGGCATATGATTTGAGATTTTTAAATTATATTAGATATTAGAATTGCATCGAAGATTATTATCAATCGATTGAATTGGGAAATTAGTGCTCTACCAGAACAATTAATTCTATTCACACCTATCAGACAAATCGCATGTAAAGTTATACTTGATTTGAATATCTTCAGGTGGCACCGCACAATCCGGCGATCGCTCAGTTATACACGATACATATGCGGGTGATGGACACGGTGAGTCACAGCCTTATTTTGATTTCGAGGTACCGATATGCTCTAATTATAAATTAATATAAAATAATCCAATCGACGTTTGAGGGTATAGCGGCAGTGTATGTGTTGTGCAGTGCTCGCACGAGATCACTGTACACCGCTATATTCAATAGAGTGGTCGATCTCGCGCCCGGTCTGTCGGACAATGTCCGGTTCGTCATGGGCGATTTCGAGCGTGGGGCTATGACCGCCTGCCAACAGATCTTCCCTCAAGCCACGATACATGGATGTTGGTTCCATTCTAACCAGGTAAATAATTAACGAATAGTTGAACAAGTTGAACAAATTTTCTGGATGGTATACTAAATGAATAGATCGTTTTAGATTTTTTTTACAAAATTTGACGTATTCGTCCGTATTTCAATTGGTCGAATGTCACATATCTGTTCATAAATCGGCATTAATTATGTCTTCTCATTATTGGTTCCTATTTATTACGTTCTCACAGGAATCCGACGAGCTAACAACGACGAAGAGCCGGAAGAGCGACACCCGAACGCGTGCTGCGTCTGCTATGACGGACCAGCGACCCACGCGTTCATACCGTGCGCGCATCAATGTTGTTGTGCGAATTGCGCACAGCGAATCGCTGACAGGTGTCCGTTATGTCGGACGCAATTCACTGGCGTATATCGCATACGTATAATAAATAATTGAGGCAACTTCGATAAGCAATTAAAGAAAATCTTTCAATACTATACATATACTCGTATATTAGATTAACCGTCACTTTTTTTACCGTCGGTCCATTATTAAAACTTTATTACGTAGTCCAATACCAAAGGTTATAAGTACGTGCACACACACATACATACATACATACTGTACTCGGTGTATTGTATATTGTTGGCTTTGTAAAATCAAATACATGTACAGTGTATTTCCAGAAAAATTCACCAAAATACTGCGTTGAAAGCCCAACATGTACATACACACAATAGGCTAGTCTTTCTGTTATGCTTTAGGCAAAAAAATAGATTTAAGGCTTCTATAAATCAAAAAATTTATTTCATTAAAGATAATTATAAGGGTTAATAATTATATTATGTATGTATCATATTATATTTACTTACGAAAACAGAAAAAAATTGTTCTCTTTTCTTCACAGCACTTTCCTCGATAATATAGAGTGACTTGATGGAAGATACACATATGAGGTGAACAGATTTTCGTACCGCATTTATTTAATTCACGCTTCTATTGAGAATACCGCAATTGAAAATTCGAAAAAACATCTCTACGCATTTGAATTGGTGAAAATCAATGTAAGTTCGCATTTTGATTATCTTCTAACGGGCCCCATTTCTGTAAGTCCGCACCGAAATTCATTCTGTAGGATCGCACCAAAAATTTATTCTGTAGGATCGCACCGAAATTCATTCTGTAGCATCGCACCAAAATTTATTCTGTAGGATCGCACCGGAATTTATTCTGTAGGATCGCACCAAAAATTTACTCTGTAGGATCGCACCGAAAATTTATTCTGTAGGATCGCACCAAACATTTATTCTGTAGGATCGCACCAAAAATTCGTTCTGTAGGATCGCACCGAAATTCATTCTGTAGGATCGCACCAAAATTTATTCTGTAGGATCGCACCGAAATTCATTCTGTAGGATCGCTCCAACCCAGACTTTTCACTCTGTAGGGTTGCACCGTGTCAACGAAATACTTCTGTAGGAAAAACTCTGTAGGATATTTTCTGTAGGATTTCTATTCTGTAGGATTTATTTCTGTAGGATCGCACCCCCTCGGCAGTTCTACATAATTGAAATTCCACGTTGAGTGATCCTACAGGAAAAAAATCCTACAGAAGCAAATCCTACAGACAAAACTCTACAGAAACAAATCCTACAGAAAATATCCTACAGAAGCGAATCCTACAGAAACAAATCCTACAGAGAAAAATCCCACAGAAGAAATCCTACAGAAACAAATGCTACAGAAAAAAATCCTACAGAAGAAATCCTACAGAAACAAATCCTACAGAAAAAATCCTACAGAACCGAATCCTACAGAACCGAATCCTACAGAAAATATCCTACAGAAAATATCCTACAGAGAAGAATCCTACAGAAACAAATGCTACTGAAAAAAAACCCTTGTGACGTCCGGAGACCTCACAGTCCCCGGCTCGCACGTATTCCTGATGGCGAGCGGGGACTGCCCAGCCCGTGGGAACTGCAACTAAGCAGTTTCCAGATTTGTGGAGGGGAAGCCGCCGCTCGCCTGTAGATGCACGTTAGTGCTATAAAAAACATCAGAGTAACAAGAACCAGAGTGTTGTGTAATAGAAAATAAAGGCTTGTGTAGTTCCCTATAAACAAGGTGTCTATAATTCATTTCAATAAACAATCTCCTTCCCGGCCCGGGGATCCTGAACATCGTGGTACGGACAAGATTTGGACAAGGTAAGCAGTGCCTATTCAGTGACGCAGGGGGATCAGTAACCCCGACGTCACATAAAGTGGTGAACAGCGGTGCGATACGACCCAAACCTAGATCGTTACGAAATCCTGAAACAAAATGACAGCACGAAACTTGCGTTCGAACCAAGCAAGCAGGGATCAAAATCCTCCCCTTACCGAAGACGAAATAGCGTGCGCGAGCGAACATTCAGATAGACGCGCAGCCCAGTTGGAGCTAGAAAGGGCTAAATTCCTGGAAGAGAGTAGAGGAAGCGCAGCAAAAATATCACAATTGCAGAATCGCATCAAGGAACTAGAGGGTATGATCCTATTAAGTAAAGAATCCGAAATTGAACAAACGGAAAAAGATAGTTTAATCCAAAGGAATTCAATATTAGAAAATCAGCTTACACAATTACAGGAAAAATTTTCAAATGATCAAAATGAACTCGGTAAAAAAATTAACGCTCTAGAAGCCACAGCCGCGCGACTACGCCTCGAGAGAGACGAGCTCCGACAAACGGTTAAAAATTTTGAAGATCGCATCAAGACTACAATAGGCGCGACGCTATCCTCAGAAAAGGAGGAGACACAAAATAAGGAAATCGCGTCGCTTCAAAAAAAAATAGAATCAATGGATCGCGATCGCGGCAGACAATCAACCGAAATTCAGAAAGAGCGCGACATAAATTTACGATTAAACAGGCGAATACAAGACTTAGAAAACCAACTTACTGGTATGAGGGCACCTAGGGACACGCCACCATACGTCGCAGAGCAATCAAGAGGGGGGGCTCAATCTCCAGAAGTGCCGACAGACGTTTACGATCAAATAAGCGAGCTTAGGGATCAGATACGTGCCCTAGCAAACCCCGACCGGCCACACACCGTGCGGGACTCAGAATCGATGGGAGCCATACGAGATGCTGTCAAGGTAGTACCGACTTACGACGGAAAAGAGATCCCAGTATCACAATTCGTTAAGGCTTGCAAACGCGCTAAGGAAATGTCACCCCATGGGTTTGAACTACAACTTACCAGACTTATAAAGGGTAAGCTTGAAGGGCGCGCCTACAATGTGATTGAAGACGAGAACTTCACGTCACTGTCACCCCTATTGGACCGATTGACGGAAATATTCGGCCCTTCTAAATCAGCCAATTGGCACCGCGGCGAATTAGGGAGACTGTACAAAGGGCCGAACGAACACATAATAGATTTTATTAGACGGACGAAAGATATTTACGCCGCTATCTTGGACTGTGAACGTCGAACGCGCGGGTATACGGACTACGCGGCAGAAGACGATATAGAAGCCGAGGTTATCGACGGCTTTTTAGAAGGACTAAGTTCGGAATATAGAATGGGGCTCCAATTAGAGGGCTACAAATCACTAAGCGAAGCATTTCAAAAAGCGATAGAACTCGGAAAAAACTTTGACAAAGAAAAAGAAAGGGCACGACTTAGCAGAGCGAGTAACGGGGTAAGGAGATGTTCATTTTGTAAGATACCAGGACACATAGCTGAAGACTGTTACAAGCGAAGGCCGATGCGAAATTCCAATAGCAATTCGAACTCCGAGCGCGATGAAAGAAACGTGAACGCGGTAACAAGCGACCGGCAACACCGCAGGAACGATAACGGTAACCCAGGCCGAGGTGATAATTGGCAAAGTAATCGGCCATATAATCGCGATAACCCATCGTCCGACCGCCCCAATAAATTCCCAAGAAATCGAGATCGCGATAACCGATCGAATGATCAGCGTCCTAGGTGCGCCAACTGCCAAATTCCGGGGCACACCATAGATCAGTGTTATAGGCGTCAACGCGTAGGAGGGGATCGACCCCTGCCAACAGATGGACCGGGCCCCACGCAGAATCAGGGAAACGGTCAAGGGCCGTCCGGAACGAGGAACCATCCGCGAGAGTCCGGCCAGACGCGTTCCGCCCTTCCGATCCAAGCGGAAGAAGAAGAATCGCAGCAGTCAGAATAAACACCCAGGAGCAAGCCCCGACAATAAAAATAACGTCGCACAATTTAATAAGTGAAACGGAAATAATGATCGATACAGGATCCGAACTTAATTTGCTACAAATCGGAGCACTAACAAAACTGGAGGATATTAACAAACAGGAAATTTTCAACTTGACAGGCATAACCGACAATCACGTCTCGACGCTAGGCAGCATTAACATAAATATATCCAATACACCGGTCGTGTTCCACGTGGTAAGCGACGACTTTCCAATAATACAAAAGGGAATTCTCGGCTCAAGTTTCTTCCGTGCGCATAAAGCGACAATTAATTATGCAGAGGAGTTCGTAGAGATAAACGGGTGCCGATTTTTCTTCATAAACCGGGAAACAGTGGTTATTCCGGCCCGTACAAATAGCAGCTTCTTCGTAAAGGTAAAAAATAGGGAGTGTAAGGAGGGGTACGTCCCCAAACTCCAAGCCGGTAAAGGCATATACTTAGGTGAAGCTCTAGTAAGTAATATTCGTGGAAAGGCACAAATGCGAATAATAAACACTAGGGAGGAAGATGTAGAGTTGATAGTACCGACTGTCGAGTTATTGGCCTACAGTCAAGGCACCCAACCGCTGTTAGCTTCGGCGTTAGGGACCGAGCACACAGCAAACAACGCTAGAGTAAACACGATAATAGGAGAAGATAGATACGAGAAGATAATAGGACTGCTAAGACTAGACCACTTAAACGAAGAAGAAGGAAAAAGCATAAAAAATTTGATAAGGAAGAGCCAGGATAGATTACATTTACCAGGTGAAGTTTTAGGCGCTACTACGGCAGTCGAGCACACGATAGCTACTACTGATGAAATCCCGATTAATGCGCGGCAATACCGTTTTCCTCCCAAACACAAAGAAGAAATCAATAAACAGGTCGGTGAACTGTTGAGGAACGACATTATCAAACGCTCGTCGTCGCCATATAATTCTCCGGTGTGGATAGTGCCAAAAAGGGCAGACTCAAAGGGCAATAAACGATGGCGTATGGTGATTGACTATAGGGTTCTCAACGAAAAGACGGTCGGAGACGCTTATCCTCTCCCGACCATCGCCGAAATTTTGGATCAATTAGGAAGCGCTAAATATTTCTCGGTGTTCGATTTGGCGTCAGGCTTCCACCAAATTAACATGAAGGCGGAAGACGCTCGTAAAACTGCGTTTTCGACCCCCCACGGGCACTGGCAGTTCAACCGGATGCCATTTGGTTTAAAGAATGCTCCCGCAACCTTCCAAAGGTTGATGGACCAAGTACTTCTCGGATTACAGGGCACGGAGCTATTTGTATATCTCGACGACGTTGTAATATACTCCAGTTCGCTTAGGGAACACGAAATAAAGTTCAATACGTTAATCAAGAGACTAAGAGAAGCTAACCTCAAACTCCAACCCGATAAGTGCGAGTTTCTAAGACGAGAAGAGGTGTATTTGGGACACGTGATTAGCGAAAAAGGTGTTAAACCGGATCCAGGGAAGGTAGAGGCAGTCAGGGAATTCCCGAGACCCAAATCAGCAAAAAACGTAAAACAATTTTTGGGGCTTGCAGGATATTATAGACGGTTCATACCAAATTTTTCAAGAATAGCTAAACCCCTAACTAACTTACTGAAAAAGGGGATGAAATTCGAATGGGGGGAGGCGCATGAGATGGCTTTTAACGAATTACGGACTAAATTGTGCAGCAAGTCAATACTTCAGTACCCGGACTTTACTAAACCTTTCATTATAACAACGGATGCGTCCGGATATGCAATAGGGGGCGTCCTCAGCCAAGGAATTATAGGAAAAGATTTACCTATAGCTTATACCTCGCGGTTACTCAACCCAGCCGAACGAAATTATTCAACAACCGAAAAAGAGCTCCTCGCGATAGTTCATGCCGTCAACTATTTCAGACCTTATATCTACGGAAGTAAATTCACCCTGGTCACAGACCATAAACCATTGGTTTGGTTAAACTCCGTTAAAGATCCAACGTCGCGTCTGATGAGGTGGAGACTAAAGCTTGCTGAATATGAGTATACGGTAGTCTACAAGGCTGGTACGGTTAATTCTAATGCTGACGCACTTTCAAGAAACCCCGCCCCGACACGGCAAGTACTGACGACAGCTAGAAATGCTGGTGGTATCGCGGAAGGAACTTCTCGAGGAATAGAAGAGATAACCGGAGATTTGTTTACCGTAGACCCGAGTTACTCATTGACACACTGTGTAGCAGCAGATTTAAACATGGGAGCCGGTATAGCCCTAGAATTCAAAACTAAATTCGGAAGAGTAAAATGCCTCAGGAGACAAAAAAAGCAGATAGGAGAAGTCGCCTGGTTAAAAGATAAAGATAGGTACGTCTTTTACCTCATCACCAAACAAAGAAGTGACGATAAACCGACATATGCAGCCTTAGAACAGTCTCTAAACTCACTGAGATCATTATGCGACAAATTAGGGAATTATAAGCTAGCTATGCCTAGGATAGGTTGCGGAATAGATGGTTTAGATTGGAACACGGTTAAGACCCTTGTAGCAGCCATATTCACGGGACCATTCAAGATCAGAATATATTCCTTGCATGGCACACGACCAGCAAACTTAACAGCTGACGCGAACAAGACACCAGATGATACGTATGACGACGAGTCGGTCACCAGTGACCCAGATACAGATGATAGTTACGTCACGCCTCGCAGTGAACAGGCTACTCGTGATGACGAGACCGGCCCGACGTCGAACGCACACGATAATAGTATCCCAACAACTTCGCAAATGCAAAACGATATCAGAACAAATAGTATAACAGACTCGGCTACCGAAATCGACGACCCAGGGTCACCCGACGAAGACATAAACGATATCGATAGTAGTGACAACGAACCTGATCCTGAATTAATCGGACAATTTACAGAAACGAGAGATAGGCTTTCAATGCAGAAAGGAAATTGCGCGTTTTTCATCACCTGTAAGGGTGATCCGTGCGACGAAGGAGCATCGGATCTACGAAATACTAACAAACTACCAGATATCACCAACACGACTCTAGGAAGGGCAAGGGTTACAAAAATGGGAACTAGATATTACCTAGCACTACCGATCAAAGAAACAACAAACACTGTTTTAGACATAGAGATATTTGCTGACACCCTTAGATCACTCCTAGACGTTGTTTATGAACTACACCTAGATAAGGTAGCAATAGCAGAAACAGCTAATATCGGTGACATGCAATGGGGGGAAATTCGGACTCTCCTTGAGAACACTTTTAGCGACGTCCCTTGTTCAATATTGATTTGCAAAAACTTAGTAAGAATACCCAAGCCCCCAGAAAGAATTCAAATAATCGAAGAATATCACAGCTCCGCACTAGGCGGACATAAAGGCATTACTAAGACTTTCAATAGAATAAGATATAATTATTACTGGGAAAATATGAAGAACCACATACAAGACTATATAGCCAGATGTAGGGAATGCCAAATAAACAAACTAACTAGGATAAAGACGAAGCAACCCATGGTAATAACCGACACACCTGAATCAGGATTTGACAAGATTTCTATGGACATAGTAGGGCCATTGCCTACTACCCGAGCAGGGAACGAGTACATCCTAACCATGCAAGATCTATTGACTAAATATTCCGTAGCAGTCCCGATGTGTCAGGCCAACTCTACCCGAATTGCTGACGCGCTCGTAAAACAACTCATTTGTAAGCACGGGGCCCCAAGACAGATCCTAACGGATCAGGGCACCAACCTCACTAGTTCAATTATGCGAATGATAGCTAAGAAATTCAAAATTAAACAATGTAGAACCAGCGCGTTTCGACCGCAATCTAACGGGTCGATAGAGAGGTCTCACCACGTGCTGACGGAGTATTTGAAGCAATACGTCAGTAAAGAAGATGACTGGGACGAATGGGTAGACCTGGCCATGTTTTCTTACAATACAAGTATCCATGAGGGCACCAAGTATACCCCCTTCGAGCTAATATATGGTAGGCAGGCCAGGCTACCCTCCAGTCATGAGGTAACGGATAAACAACAGAATAAAACGTACCAGTACTATCTCACCGAACTATTCAATAAGATACGGGATATCCAAGATCTCGCGAGGGCCAACTTAATACAATCAAAGGAAAAGTATAAACGTTATTACGATAAACGAACTAACCCACTGAAACTTAAGCCCGGCGACGAAGTATTTTTGCTTAACGAACGACCCAAACGAGGGAAATTTGGCACCGAGTACACGGGGCCTCACGAAGTCTTGGAAATCCTAGGCAATCACAATGTAGAAATTAAGATAGGAAGTAAAAGTAAAGTAGTGCACATGAATAAGTTAAAGATTTCAAAAGTAAACGAAGTCTCATAAAAAAAAAATTTTGTATTAGTTAATATTATTATTTTTACATACAGTAAGAGAAATAATGAAGTACAGTCGAGAACCTGAAGCAAACACGATCTTGCAGTTTTCGCAGGTCGACGGCCGTCGTAGAAACGAGCATCCCATTACAGAACAATGAGATAAAGTAAATTATAGAACACAGGGTTCTCAACTGTACTCCTAGCAAACTAAAAATAGAAATACCATAGAAAATTCTAATATAACATACAACATAAAATTCAACCACGCCAAACCCTTAGTCTCCACACGTGAAACTTCTGTTCCAGAAGTCATCATGCCAAAACTAACTCTATTGATACTCGTTCTATGCCCAGCAACGTGGGGCCTGATAGGATATGATTGCAGTGGCGCTTCACTTAATATGACCACCATCAGCCTACTAGATATCGACGAGTGCAACATCACCTCCGCGGAACCCGTCGCAGAAGAAAGATATATACAACTCCTACAAACAGCAGAGTTCCGAGAAACAGAAGTAATCCAATGCAAAGTAGAAATAGACAGAACCATTTATCACTGTGGCATGCATTCGCACTCATCGGTGACTAGACGAGGTCGAAGAGCGTATATAATCGCAATGAGCCGCGAAGCCTGTAAGGATTTGCAGTACAGAGGAGTAGTTACCATCGGAAATTCGGTAGTACTGAGCAACATACCACGAAACCAAACAACAAAACGGGACGTGCTATTAGCTGGAGAACTAACGGAAACTGGAGCCTGCGAGGGAAGCTTCTACGACGACGGATTCGGATCTTAGAATAGCGTTGTGGTCCAAGGCATAGCCACGATTACCGTCAAAAACTACCCGGCAAATATCAAGCTCGAGGACGACAAAATCATACTAAGCAGCGGAACAACCTGCACCTTCTCGGATGAGAATTGTTTCGACGAGGATGGAGGACACACGTACTGGACCTCGACGCCCAGAGATAACTGCAAATTCGACTCCTACGACCTACTCTACGAGGGAATGGCGTCAAAAATAACGGAACGGCACGAAGACCAGAAACCTACAATCTACTCTTTATCGACGGAGGACGTCACGTTTGCCCTGATTGAAAAATCTAAATTTACAATCTGCGGATACACGCTAATTAAAACGGAACATCCAAAATTATTTATATTCGAAACTGGGAAAGGAAAAACGTTCAAGGAAAGTACGGGCCTGCAAGTTGCAAACGTCGACATCTTCGCCTATATGAATTCAAAATTCATATATGTCGAAAAGCACATCAAAACACAGATCACGCAACTATACCTGGATATCGTAACCCAGCGTTGTGCATTAGAAAAACAGGTATTGAAAAACGCCCTGACCCTAGCGACAACTAAACCAGAGGAATTCGCCTACAATCTGATGAAGGGGCCAGGTTATATCGCGACGCCAGCAGGGGAGGTGGTCCATATAATCAAGTGCGTACCAGTCGAGTGTAAAGTGCGACACACGGACGACTGCTACCTAGACTTACCGGTGACCGCTGGAAATGCGTCATATTTCCTCACACCCAAATCACACATATTAATCGAAAAGTCCAGCACGAGAAACTGCAACGGGTTGGTGCCAACCATGTATAAGGTAGACGACCTGTGGTACCGATTCACACCGAAACCTATAGGGATACGTTCTCCGCAAAGGCTGAAACCCGCCACTACTTTAACTTGGAGTTATGTCAATCCCAGTTCACTCGCCACCAACGGGATCTATAGCGAAGACGATCTGAAGGGACTACGGGACCACATGATGTTTCCGTCAGAAAAAGCGGCCGTCCTAAATACCATTACAAGAGGGATAACCGGGCACGAAATCCCACAAGGGAGCATATCGTTGTCCGGACTACTAGATGAGAATTCCCTTCAAAGAATCGCGGAATCTACGGCAAAAAAGATTTGGTCAGGGTTCACCTCGTTCGGGAACATTAGCGCTGGGGTATTCGGCATAATACTAACACTGCAATTAATCAAAACCGCTTTTAGTACGATCATTCGAGGCTACACACTGCATAAAACTTATGGATGGAGCATTCGCTTGCTAGGAGCCTTATTCAGTTCCGTCACAAGCTTGCTGATGTACCTAGTACCAAAGGACATGGAAACAACAGCCAACACCCTACCGACCGGATCCGAACCACACGCAAACCAACAAGCACCATCGGAAAATTCGCCCTCGGAGATAATAACAATAGAACCTATACACGGGGTAGAAGAATCCGAACTAGAGAGGCGTGTGAGAATACGCGATATGATAAATAGAAATACACTACAAAATATTGTATAACATAATATACCATTAGCCATGTAACGTAGTAGTTACCTTCTAGATATATTTGGTAGGCATGAGTAGTTCTTTCGATAGTAAATGTAGGACATGGTCCAACATTTAAAATAAGGGGGGAGGTGTGACGTCCGGAGACCTCACAGTCCCCGGCTCGCACGTATTCCTGATGGCGAGCGGGGACTGCCCAGCCCGTGGGAACTGCAACTAAGCAGTTTCCAGATTTGTGGAGGGGAAGCCGCCGCTCGCCTGTAGATGCACGTTAGTGCTATAAAAAACATCAGAGTAACAAGAACCAGAGTGTTGTGTAATAGAAAATAAAGGCTTGTGTAGTTCCCTATAAACAAGGTGTCTATAATTCATTTCAATAAACAATCTCCTTCCCGGCCCGGGGATCCTGAACATCGTGGTACGGACAAGATTTGGACAAGGTAAGCAGTGCCTATTCAGTGACGCAGGGGGATCAGTAACCCCGACGTCACATAAAGTCCTACAGAAAAAATACTACAGCAGAAATCCTACAGAAACAAATCCTACAGAAAAAATCCTACAGAAGCAAATCCTACAGAAACGAATCCTACAGAAACAAATGCTACAGGAAAAAATCCTACAGAAGAAATCCTACGGAAACAAATGCTACAGAAAAAAATCCTTCAGAAGAAATCCTACAGAAACAAATCCTATACAGAAAATATCCTACAGAAGCGAATCCTAAAGAAAATATCCCAGAAAAAATATCCTACAAAAAATACCCTACGGAAACAAATCCTACGGAAAAATTCATACGTACAAGAATTCTTAATGAAGATATCCTACAAAAAGAGTGCACCCTGCACTTGAATGCCTCGACCAGGGACCGGAGGGCGGTTGGCGCTCTTAAAGTTCCTTTTGCGAGAAATGTCTTCGCGTCTAGGTCAGCCAATCTATTTTATTTTGATTCTATACCTAATTTTATGTATTTTGTCTTATTTTCTATGGCCATGTTGTGACTCACTTGACTTTAATTTCAATTCATCCTTTACAATAGTGTTCGTATTTATTTCCGTGTATTTATACTGCATTGCTATATACATATTGTAATAAAGTATGCAATTTGGTTCCCTCGATAATTGAAAGCGAAAAAAAGTAAAGGCAAATTAAACGGGAAGTCTGGTAAAAGTAGAATATATTTTCAAGAAAAATGCGTCCATGCTCAATTAAGTCTGGGACAAAACTCTTCTTACAATAATATGGTTGCTGTATGTAACATTAGTAATTTGTTATAATCTTTTGTCTTCAATGATTACTAGACCTTATAAATTATATGAGTAATTCCCTGATAAATTGAAGGAGAAATTCCAACTTCGTAACAATATCATCAGTAAAAGAGTTACCATTTCTACAGAAAATGTAAACCAAGGTTCGATTCTCCCGAGAATGTCAAGCAACCGGATTCAGTCGTACAGAGGAAATTAGGTCAATCTAGACAAATTCAGTATGGGGATGATAAATGGTCTAGCCGACCCACACCTACTTTCTTGGGTTTAAGGCATGATGTACGTATCAATAAAAATTTTATAGTCCTATGGAGCTGTTGATTTTTTCCTAAAAGAGCCATAAGGTGTCCCAAAAACATTTGAAAATTGGAGCCCAATAAGTCAAGTCAGTCCTGAGACAAAAACATTCTTCTAATTATTAGTTTTTTCAATTTTTACTCGAAAACCAATTGGGGTAGGGGTCTCAAATTTTTGGAATTTCAGTATTTATACCCATAGTACCCACGTATCCTAGAAATATAAGCAATATATCTGTCGGGGAATAGTACATTATGCAACAAGGGAATAAAGTGGAAGATTATTCCCGCGGGTGAGTTAACTGCCCGAACGGAATTCCTGAGGGTGGGTTTACCGCCCGAGCGAAGCGAGGGCAGTAATCACCCGAAGGAATTTCCGAGAGGGCAGTAAGCCCGGGGGAATAATCGGTTTTATTCCCGTGTTCCATATAGAACTTTATTTCCGACTGAACCGTGGCCACTTTATTGACTTGAAAAGTGGGACCCATGCAGAGAAGTGTAGCGGTTCAAATTTTTACTTGACTGTATAGTATGAATGGAACGTTTGATTCGCAAAAGTCAGGAAAGATCCCAAAGATCTTGGAAAAGACGACCTTTGAGAGACCACTGTGCGTGGCGGCGAGGTCCAGGGGCGGAGCCCCTGGTGGGGTCGAGGGGAGAAGCCCCCGTGGGGGGTCCGGCAACAAAATCAAAAATTTTATTAGAAATAAAAATTGAATTCAGTTTTAAATCACTTTTTAATTTTTTTCTTTACTTTTTCTTTTCATTATGAAAGAGTAGTGTTGTTATTCTTGGCTCGTTTCTATCCTCATCCCTTTAGCATACTATTGTCTTTTTCCTTATTGTGTGGCTTCATGTTGTTTTCTGTATACTACTCCCACTATTCTACCACTACTGCGCGTGTATATCTATATTTGAATGTTTAAGTGTGATTATTTTATAGGTCTGAAACCTGAAATTTATTAAAAATTTATATAGTTATATACAGAGAAATAGTTCAGCATTGAAAAATAAAGATAGAGAATCGGTTAATACACTGAAAACTGCGTTTGCGGGAAAAAGTAAATTTGCGGGAAATAAGTACTTTTTGTCCCGCAAATTTATTTTTTGTCCCGCAAATTTACTTTTTGTCCCGCAAATCTACTTTTTGTCCCGCAAAAGTGAATTTGCGGGATAAAAAGTATAACAGGGAATCAGGTTCCACTTTTGTCCCGCTTTTCAGGTCAGAAAAGTGGTCTTTTAGGTCAAGTCGGGAATAATGTTTATTTTACACTTATCCCCCTATGGCCTTTAAACTGCGTTTTTAAGGAAACTGATTCTTGGTTTTGATGAGAACGTCTCCTTATTTTTAACTGTAGGTGAACAATTGAAAGAACGTCCATATGTATTCGTGAGAGGTCACTAACTATCGAACATGTATGAGATCGGATGAATGGTTTGGGCGCTATGAGGCTAGGCGAGGGTCACGAAATACTCACGCGCGCGCTGTGCACGCACACGCCCGACAGATATTTCATGGAAACCGGTTTTCAGGATCAGTTAGTATCATATAATATTATCGAAGCAATATTGTCTTCACTCGTAGTGTCGCTCGGAAGTATAGACGGAGAAGAAAGGTGTAATAAATAACTATTCAAACTACAGGTGACGGTTGTACGTTGGTGAATACGACCTAAGACCATTGGTTTACATGATTTATTTACATCTAGCTAAGATTGAGAGGGCATGTACGTCATATTTACGACTCTTCAACTTTAATTGAATAATTTCTGAATTTCCCCTTTCCTGAACGTATTTCTATGTTTTTCGATAAAAAATGAGAAGAAAACTCGTATGCTATTCCATTTTGACGCGCGGTAAAAGGTCGCATATTGGCGCAAACGACCTTATACATTAAGCCTGCGCTTTTTTCTGCAATAACACCCGAGTAGCACATAGGCGGTAGGTCATTATCATCTGGACCAATAACCCGATGCCTCAAATGATCTTGTCAGATGGCGGCTAACACCAGTGCTCCTCTTGTTAGTAAAACAATCTCCGTCTTATAACGCATCGTCAAATCTATTCTCGTAAAAAAATCTGAGTACGTTAAGAAAAGGCCCTACTGAGATTTTTTTTAGAATTTCAGTAGGGTCTTGCATTAGAGAGATAGTGAAAATTTCACCATCAGACATGCTCAAAACTTGTAGACAGTTGAATGTCCTCATAGAAAAATTAGGAATAAAAAACATTGCCGACTTTCATGTCTGCAAGCTGTTTACTTTAGGTACAAAAAAAATATAAATGAATGTATAAAAAAATATATATGTATTGGAAAAGTGCTGCGAGTTGTACTCTTATATGTCGACTATAATGCGTAACACTCCAGTAATCTCCGTTCGACACAATGGACACCGTTGCGCGGGGATGATATCATCCGCACATCTCGCACAACAACAGCGATGCCCGCAGGGTATAAATGCATGCGTCGCGACCTCCACTATGCATATGCAGCATGTACCAGCAGCGCGAACTGCAGCGTTATTTTGTCCCGGTTGAACCGGGAAGAATGGAAGAGGCTCTCCAGGTATGTTAAAGACTTCGAAGTCATCTTCCGGAATATGAAAGTCAGCTTCATTGTCTGGGGGCGAAAATTAAGTCACAAGTGAAATTTCACTTTTCATTGTTTTTACCCTTGCACACAACGTGAACCCTATCATTAACCATCAATCAGGATCAATCATGAAATATTTCAGATTTTCTGACTCAAGAGTTTCATCATCAGTGAAACGTAATCGATGTCGGCATTATGACGTAATAAAGCATAGAAGCTAATTTCTCACTTATAAAAGTGCACGAGAGGGCTGGAACAAAATATTTGATGACGACTTTCTACTTCACGTCACTCGGAGTTTGTTCTACGCTAATTCAACAAATTCAAAATGACGACGAAATTCTTGTGTCGGAAGCACCGGAAATATTCATAACTGGTATGGCACTCTCTTGCTTCCCAATACGCGGTCTGAACTTTCTCGGAGTCTTTGTGTCATGATGATTTTATTATGAGTTAAATATTTGAAATATTGTAATCGCTCGCCAATGTAGCGCACATAAATTTGACCAAAAATAATCTCCTCTGGATATGCCGAAACTCGGACATGCAACGCTTCGAAACTGAACGCGAGGTAGTGCGTTTTCCAAACTAAACGCAAGGTAGTACTCTTGAAGCTAAATGCGAGGTGCACCGTTATTCGTTCAGGCCATCGTAGTGTAGTATTAAAAGCGAGGTCAACTATTTTCAATTATTATCAGGCTTAGAATACATGGATCATTCCGAACGACTCAATAGATGGTGATTATTTACATTCTTCGTGATGGCCATGTTCTTGTGGCTCTGGTATTGCCAGTACTGGCGCTGGATCTTCCATCTCAGCTCCTTCCTCTTGTGCCTGTGGTTGTTCCGGTGCCACAATCGCCTCGACCACTTCCGGTATTTCCAAATTAGCGGCAGCCCGATTACGTCTAACCGCACGTATATAACGTCTGCCACCTGAAAGATGGAATCAAGTAAAGATATAAATACCAGTTCATTGCACGAGCTTAACTTCTACTGCAATACAATAAATCACCTTGTTCACCAACCGGCTCTCCGATAGCCAATACTCTCGGCTCAACCAGTACGACTTCTTCTGCTTCTGTATGGTGAAATCAATTACGATATAGTAGAATTATTATATGCGTGTCCAAATAGTTTTACGTACCTTCTTCTATGGGATCGTTCAAATATTCACCAAAATTCGCGGTCCGAGTCGAACAGCGATCTAGGAACTCGCGTAACGTGAACCTTCAGAGGATATAATGTGTGTACGTGTTATATTATGTCAAGTGTTATCATTGAAAAGTAAACGCAAGATGCGATGGGATACTATGATGAATAAGACTTCGTCTGTATAATGTCTTCTGATCTGATATTTGCGATAACATTACCTTCCGACGCTGAGAGAGTGCCGCGCATCTCGGATTAGAGTGTCCCTAGCCATGTTTCGGACTGTTCTAGCCCGCCTAGGTCGCACCCCATTTTGAAGCCGCGTCAAATCAATGGCTTGATTCGCGATCAGTTCGCCAAGATATTCTGAGTATAATTCGTAAATGAGATAAATAACAGAAACCACGCCAATCAAGAAACTCGGTAGAGTCACGCGCCAAGTACATGCAGAGAAAATAGAAGTTAACAAGAATTGTAAAATTTAACTTCTTCGAATATTTAATAAAATTAACCTAAAAAATCCATAATTGAGTTGATTGGTACTACTTTATGGTACAAGTAGAGAAAAAAAAATATTTTATTCAAAACTTGAATATTTTGACGGTATTTATGGTATCAATCTGCAGTAATCGTTGAATTACTTACTTGAATTTCTTTATTCATTATTCTTTATTCAATTGGTCCGCCAAGTACCATTTACTCCAAATTCGTTAAATTGTCATGTCAGCTTGGAATTCGTTTATTTGATACGATATATTATTCCCGTCAAATTCATATCACCGACTTGGCAATAAGATCTGATATTAATCCTTTTTTATATGAAGATAACATTCTTGTCGATAATGTAAAAGATAATGTACTTGGCGAATGTTTTTGCAACCGAGTTGCTTTTGGGGGAATAATGATAATGTTACAAATACAAACGTACATCAATTATTGAACCAACTGCAGCTTACCAATGAACTTCCAAATATTGGGGTGGAGGCCTCTAAGCTTACGCTTTGCCTCATTGTGGAACGACTCTACTAGGTTGTTCGTCCGACTAGGGCATCCATGGACGCTTACAACCTGTGCCAGTGGGCTCCACTGGTGTCGCAGGTACGGCATGAACCGCAGAATTGCCGGCTGGTCTGCAGCTATAGCATCTGCATCATTTGCCAATAGAGCCAGCCCATCATTGAATTGCTCGTGAGGAGCTAATGGAAGGGCCATCGCTTTCGTTAAAATGGAAGTCCGAACTCCATGCAACCGCCTAAGCTTCGCCACTTTGGTTTAAGCGCCTAACAGCGAAAAAAAATTAAGCATTAAATAATAACTAAAAACTACAAATGCGTATGAGATATTTTATGCTAACTCGCCCAAAGATTTTCCCTCACTATTTCTGGTATGAATCTTAATTTTTTGTGGAGTTTTCACTCTAAAAAACACATCTCAATAACATTAAATATTTTTTTTTTACGAACCGTTAATTCTTTTGTGAGATTTTCAAACTCCCAACCTAACGGTATTATCAATGTTTTAAAGCAAAAATATTACAAAATTACCTGCTCAGAAGCAATCATTCTTGGACATATCTCAAGGTGCTAACTAACTTCCTTATATGTATATGGGGGGTTTCCACCAATTATCGACACACTTGGAGGTCTCGATGATTACGATTTGACTGACGATTTTTTTTCTATAATTGTACAAGATTCAAAGCATACGTTGAATTTTTTTCAGATTTGTTCGTCAGTCATATACAGGGCCGGACTTAGAGGTGTGGAGGCCCTGGGGCAACGAATGAGTGGAGGCCCCTAATTATGTTTCAAATAGGTTCAAAAATTTTTTTCTTTGAAATGTTTCAATAATTTATTGAAGAAAATTGTAATTGTTGGAAAACTCAAAAAAGAGGAAACTACATAAAGAAGAAAATAAGCACGAATAATTGACAAGTCCTTTCCTCCTTTACAATTCGATTAGTAAAAATCAATAGTAATCTACTGCAGAATTAATAGTTTGCACGTCGTAAATAACATGCAGAAATTACAACATTGAAAATAGGTAAAAATATATGGAACCACAAAAATAGATTCATTCAATTCACATAAAAAAATGGAACAACAGTGTAATCGAATTAAACTGATGTGCGGAAACGTCTCCTGTCCTCACCGGTATTTTTTCATTCAATCGTTTGGAGTTTCGGAAATGTTCCTGGCAGCAGCTAATTTCGATACGATATAACATTTTCCCATTATTCAATGAGGATAAATTCATTTCTTTAGTGTGTAATCGTGTGATGATTTACTCTGTGATTGTTTCCCGCACACACATGATCAATTTATCGGATCGAAAATTAACATTAACATTGACCATTAATTTTGAGAAAAATACGAAACGCGCCTTGGCATGTTTGAAACGAAAGGTGACTTATGAAAGTGTGAGAACTGCTCTTTTGTTGTGAGAACTTGGATGTTTTTTTTTTATTTATTTTTTTTTTTATTCTTTTCAAATATAATTTCGCATATTATTCGGTATTCGTTAGGAAATTTTACCGAAGAATTTCTATTGTGGGGGCCCCTCTCTTGTGGAGGCCCCGGGGCAGTCGCCCCGGTTGCCCTCCCCTAAATCCGGCGCTGGTTCCCGTACAGAAGATTCGGAAGCTTTCCTTCTTCGATTACAGGAAGGTCAACAATTATTTAATATTCGAGATAATGATCTTCTTAATTGTATTACTTTCTTTTTGTCTGGTGTTGCTCTATATTGGTTCAGATCTAAACGTAATACGTGGTTCACTTTTCGCGATTTCGAATTTGCTTGGCATGATAGATTCGGTAACCCCAATCTTCAATTCGCTTTACGCGAGGAGATTAGAAGACGTAGGTACGCAAGGCGAACATGAACTTGTCGCCGACTTACATGCGAGCGTATTTCGATCGTTTAAGTCCCGTTTGGCCTGAAGAGGAGCAGTTAGATTACGCGTATCGTAATTTGCTTCCTCGATACCAAGTATTGATTAATCGTGACGATGTTACGACAATAGATGAGCTAGAACATCTCGCCCGCCGGCTAGAAATTAGTTTTCAGGCCGCTAACAATTATCAGGCACCCCCTACTCCGGCACCCCGGCATCAACGACCGTACTTCCGAACGGTCGTTGATGCCGGAGCTTGCATACCGCGGTCAGCGTACTGCAGCCCGACAAAACCGTATCGCCTTAGCTCACCTACAATTAAACGATGACAATTCGTCCGATGAATCTCCCGAACAACTAAGCGCGGTACAAGCAACAAACGATAAAAAGAAAAACGCATCGAAAGAGAAGTCCCGAAATACGTCCCGTAAAGATAAGAATAAAACCAAATCTCCTAGCGATCAACAGGCTACCGCTGCTATCACTAATCCCGAGCTACCATCTACATCCCGCGCGACCTTGGAAACCGCGAGTAATCCGTTTCTGCCGACTCCCGAAAGAAGAGTACCTGAGCGTAATAATTCTTGCTATAACTGCCGAAAACCCGGTCATCGTTGGCCTGAGTGCACTGAGCCTCTACGCATCTTCTGCTATAGATGTGGTAGAGATGATGTCACAAAACTAACGTGTCCGCGTTGTTCGGGAAACGCTTAGAGGAGCCGTTAACGCGGGCTATCGCGGACTCCCAAGAAATGCCCGGAAAAAGAAACAGCGACAATAACAACTTCGCACAGTCGCAGCATTCTGACCTTTTGTTCTCTAGTCCAGTACATTCGCGTAATAAAATTTCGCTATTATTCCTAACTCTAAAAATTCACGGCACTCCCGTAAAATCTTTATTTGACTGTGGCTCTTCCCGCACCTTTTTAAACGCGGAAACCGAAAGTCTATTAAAAAGACTGGGCTTCACCATCACGAGAACCCGTTCTATTCCCGTATTAATGGCTGCAGGTCAAGAAGCCGAAGTCACCGGTGAGGTAAAACTTCCCGTAGAATTGCAAGGAATAACTCGCGATATTTCCGCGCGGATCATTCCCGATTTAAGTTTCCCGTGTATTCTCGGATTAGATTTTATTAAACTCTTTCAAATAATAGTCGATTTCACTACTTCAGCTTGGCATTTTCGAGATAATCCCGTTAATCAATTTAAATTCGAAACTTCTTTGTCCACGTCTATTTCACATTGCCACGGTATCGTAACCTTGACAGATGACCAGTCAGTCGAATTAAAATCTTTGTTGACTAAAGAAATCCCGCCTACTACTGACGTTATTGGAGTTACTCCTTTAACCACTCACAGTATCGACGTGAATAATCATCCTCCGATTAGACAGCGTTCGTACCGTGTATCACCTGCAATTCAAACCGCAATCGATCAGGAAGTAGATAAAATGCTTAAAGCTGGAATAATTGAACCATCGCGAAGCGCGTGGGCTAGTCCCATTGTCATGGTGAAAAAGCCCAATGGATCGTACCGATTCTGCATTGACTTTCGTAAAGTCAATAGCGTATCTAAAAAAGACGCGTATCCTCTCCCGCGGATGGATAATATTCTAGATAAACTTAGATTAGCTCGATATATCTCAACCATTGATTTAAGCCAAGCCTATTTTCAAATTCCTCTTGATAAAAATAGTAGAGAAGTAACTGCCTTTATCGTTCCCGCTAAAGGTCTTTTTCAATTTACACGTATGCCTTATGGATTAACTGGAGCACCTGCTACCTTCCAAAGGTTATTAGATCAATTAATTGGACCCGCCATGGATCCTTATGCGTTCGCCTATTTAGACGATATAATCATTGCTACTCGAACGTTTGATGAACACCTTCATTGGCTACGGCATGTTTTGCGTGTTATTCATCAAGCAGGTTTGACCATTAATCCCGATAAATGTGAATTTTGTTGTTCTGAGGTAAAATATTTAGGCTTTGTTGTAAATCAAAATGGCTTACAAGTAGATCCCGACAAAGTAGCTCCCGTTATAACTTATCCAGTCCCGAAGACTGTTAAACAGATACGGAGATTTCTAGGTATGGCTTCCTGGTATCGTAGATTCATCCCGAGTTTTGCAGCTACTACCGAACCATTAAATCGTTTATTGCGTAAAAATCAAGCTTGGATGTGGGAAAAAGAGCAGGCCGACGCTTTTAACGAAATTCGTCGTCGCCTATCATCCGCTCCGACTCTCGCGTGTCCCGATTTTTCATTGAAGTTCGTGTTGCAAACCGATGCAAGTATCGTCGGTCTAGGTGCCGTATTGACACAATCTCCCGATAATATAGAACACGTGATAGCTTACGCGAGCAGAACTTTGACAGATGCAGAGCGCAAGTATTCAGTTACCGAACTCGAATGTCTTGCTGTCATCTGGTCGATTCAAAAATTTAGACCGTATATCGAAGGTTATCACTTTACTGTTATTACTGATCACAATAGTCCAAGGTGGCTTCATAATCAGAAAAATCCCACTGGCCGATTAGCCAGATGGTCACTCGAACTACTTGGGTACGATTTCGACATAGTTTATCGGAAAGGTGCACTTAATCATGTACCAGACGCTTTATCCCGTATTCCCGAGCACGATATCGAAACTAGAGCAGCAATAGTTCCACAACGTATCCCGTGGTACGACAAAAGGAAACGCGATGTAGAAAATTTTCCAACACGCTTCCCGGATTGGAAAATCGAAGATGACCGACTATATTTTTATCGACCTAATCCCGTTATCGAAACCACAATAAATGATTTAAACGCATGGAAATTAGTTATCCCGAATGATCAACGCACACCAGTCTTAAATGAAGCGCACGATGAACCTCAATCAGGACATTTAGGCATTGATAAAACGTATAAAAGAATCGCTATCACGTATTATTGGCCAGGAATGTTTCGTGATGTTTCCCGTTATGTTAGATCCTGTGACGTTTGCCAACGTAGTAAAGTCGAGCAAACAGCTCCCGCTGGTCTCATGGGCAGACGCGTTGTCGAAGAACCCTGGTTAGTTGTAGCCATGGACATTATGGGTCCTTTACCGTCGAGTAAATCAGGTTTTACGTATATCCTTGTCATTCAGGATTTATTCACCAAATGGATTGAATGTTGCGCCCTCAGAAAAGCCACAGGTAAAAATATTCGTGACGCGTTCGAGGAAAATATCATTAATCGATGGGGTGTCCCGCGAGTTTTATTAACTGATAATGGTACGGAATTCAATAATAAAACAATTAAAGAATTATGCGAAACCTTTCACATCACGCATACCACAACACCGCCGTATCATCCGCAGGCCAATCCCGTTGAAAGAGTCAATCGTGTATTAAAAACAATGATAATCGCTTTTCTCGAATTCGATCATCGCGACTGGGATTTACATTTATCCGACTTCCGGTTTGCTTATAATACTGCGCATCATTAGTCTTTGGAGACCAGTCCCAAAAATCTAAATCTAGGTCGAGTCCCGCGAGCTGTGAACTCTTTGAGAACACAACTCGAAGGTAATCCCGAAATCGACCCGCAGCCTCCGAAACTATGGGCTGAGCGAATGCAACGAATGCAATTGCTTCGCGAGTGGGTAACCGAAAATCTAGAAAATGCTCACACAAGACAATCTGGCTACTACAGCCTCTGCAAAAGACCCGAACGCTTCGCAGAAGGTGATATCGTTCTGAAACGACAACATACGATGTCATCCGCGACACAACATGTTGCCGCGAAACTGGCTAAAAAGTTTCATGGGCCGTTCCAGATCATTCGACTATTATCTCCCGTTGTCTGTGAACTTGGTGAATTGGAAAGTAGAAAGGTAGTTGGGATCACGCATGTTAAAGATCTGAAATATTATCATGACTCTGCTTAATTTTTCCCGAATAGGCGTTTCTTTTATTTTTTTTTTCTTCCTTCCTCGTATTCCCGTAAATTGGCAATGTTCTTCGCCTGTGAGGAGGACTTAGCGACCTTTTGGCCGTATATCTGGCGGCATGAATCAACGATCCGCCGATTCCTAAACCAGAACCAAGACCTCCAGCGCGACGTGCAAGCGGGAATCATCGCGGCTAATGAGGCTCGCGAAATACGGGCGCGAGAAGCCGAAGAACGTGGTACCGTCCGTGAAATCCCGGCATCCCGGGATAGAGCCTCGCAAACGGACCCACCACCTCCCGTTCCCGAAGTACGGGAAAGGAGCACTCAGGCAGGCGGCGTGACCAACCGCGCCAATAAAGCGACCCAGGTCAACCGGCGTACGGTGCGTTTCTCGGAAACCATCACCGTTGTCCCGCTGGACAACCCGGAGCAAGTGGAGATGTCGACGCAAACCGACCCACCCGACGTCGAGGATTTCAGTTTCCGACCTGCATCCCCACCGCCGCAGGCGAGGGATTCGTCTCCACCACTGAGGTCACGGGGGTACGGCCCTCGACCATCGACGAGCCGAACACCGCCAACTAAGCCGTATGAGTCCGGTCCGCGACCATCAACGAGCCGAACACCTCCGTCGGCCAGGCCACATGGGTCTGAGCCTCGACGGCCAGCAAATCGGGGTACCTCGCCGATTCGTGCTCCCGCGACATCCACCACCGCAGAACTACGTCCGACCACCTCGCGATATACCACCGACTCCACCGCATACGCACCGCCCGCGACTACGTTCTCAAAGCCGTGTTGGAACTGCGACCAGCTAGGCCATCTCCGACACGACTGCCCGCTTCCACCGCGGATAGTATGTAAGCGATGCGGCCGCAAGGGCGTGAAAGTGAGCGAATGCCCGAACTGCTCGGCGGATTACCACCCCGAGCAGGTAATCCCGTCAATCGCGCGAAACCGTGCATATCGGCAGGCTAGGCAACGAGATCCACACGATCCTCCGGACGACACCTTCCACTTCCCGTCGTCGCGACGTTAAGTCAATTTTTTTCTGTATTCCCGTTTCTTTATTTTTCTTTTTTTTTGTTTTTGTTAAAATTCCTTTTCCCTTAAAAATTCAAAATTTTATTTAGGTTATCGCCTTATTCCCGAAATTGAGCTGAGCATTCTGCGTATTTTTCTTATTATTCCCGTTATTACTACTTTCTTCTCTTATTCCCGTCAACAACCAGTTGAAAATTTACTGCGTTTAGTATTCAAAATTCTATTTCGGCCAATATTTCAAAATTCCGTTACTTTAGAGTCACTCCGTTAACAGAACATCGTTCACTACAACGAAACAATCGTTCAAGACCGTCTATTTATAAGACATAACTCCCGTGAACCAGTGTGAAAATCTAGAAACTCATTCGTTTAATTTATATTTTATTGTCATCTTCACCTTGTTACTTAGGTAACTTTGTCAAATTAATTTTTGCGAAATGGTGTCAAAGGATTTTTCAAATCCAGATTAAAATAATTAATACGATGACAAAACACTTCGATATCCCGTACGCTAGAAAAATCTAAGCCAAACTTAATTCTCAACTCCGTAGATAAAAACTCTAGAATTAAATTCAGTAGCTTACTTTCAGTTATTGCCTACCTCACCTGCTCCTAGAAAATCTTATTATTTTCGAGTCTGTCATGTATTCTATAAAAATCTGTTCTCAAACTTATTGAAGTTACGCACAATAAATAAAACCACAGATAGATCGCTACGGTCTGTCACGAAATAAGTCTTAACCAACCTCGGGAAGGAGAGTCTACCACTCCCCCTCCTGTCAGAGGGTAGGGTTGTGACGTTGCATTTTCGCAACTCGTCACAAGGGGCATGATTCGCGGCTGAAAGTCGTGGAGTCGGAAGTTCCGGAGAGTATGCGACAGATCATAGGTTAAAATTAGGGCTCAATTAGTAGAATATTTATTATTATTTTTCTTTCGTCGAGTTTATTTCATGTAATTATAAATCTCGGAACTTGGGAAGAAGACAACGCCAGGACGTCGAGGGATTTCGACGTCTGGGGAAGAAACTCTTCCCGAAGAACCAAGCTGTATGACAGATCATCCCGTTATTCATTATTTTCTGGGTATTGCTTCTCTGTACTTCCGGTTGTGGATGTTACCGGAGCGGTGGAATAAGGACATCTCCCGAAGACAATCCTCCCGTTCCCGAAGACTCACCAGCCTGGTGCTGGACCACTCCCGTCATCAATTTCTGGACGTCTCGGCGATGGATGAATAAAGCAGGGTGAACTAAGTAGCTCGTACATGCTTCCCATCGCCGATGACTTAGCGACCTGGTGTCGAGCCAGACTACACCATCGGCTTTCCCGGCATCGTCCCGCTATCGGTGTTACTCCCGAAAAGTCCCGATAGTAGAACTGCAGTCGTGTGATGCAAGCCTGCCTGTAAGCTTTCCACACCGTAAATGGGGAATCTTTGGATGCAGATCCGGTACCTGGAACATCAAGATTTCGCCAGATCCTCTGACTGGTCCGTTTTTCCCGTTGAAACGCAGCCAGGGTGCACTTCGCCAGATGATGTTCCCGGGGAGTCCTCCGACGAGAACCAGGAGTTACGAGAAACCGAGAAATACGTCGAATAAGTCGAGCCAACAGCGTTCGAATCGTCCCGCAAAATCCCGAGCGCCAAGTAATGCCAAGCTGACACCCTCTGCCATCAGCCAACCAAAATTGGAACTTCTGACCACCGAACGAGGCCTCAACCAAATTCAAAAACCAAAGGATTAGCGAACCTATAAAAGCGAGGACGACGCTCGGCTCGACCTACTTCTACGCTCGTCAGTCTACACGACAACAAGCTGCAATTGTGTTCCCGAAAGTTCACGAAAATCCCGAACGTTCATCGTCCCGAAAAGTTCCCGAGAGATAATATTGTGTTTTGTTAGTTTGATTATTGTTATTGGTTTTATATAGAGTCAGTTTGCAATATTTAATTGTGTAAATTTTGTGTGAGATTCAGCTATTTGTCATCTTTAAGGTAAGACCTTTTTCTTGTACGACGACGAGTCGATCCCGATTCCCGTTTAGTTTATTCTGGTTAAAATTTGGTGTGACGTAGGTCACGATTATGGAACGTTAAGTCCTTAGACTTCGTCCCGGTATTTTTGTATAGTTTTTAGTCTGATTAAAAACGGAAATTCTGGATTGACTCACGGTTAGCGAATTCTTTGTGGGTTTTTCTTGCTTGATTATGGTATAAATTCTTCTGGAATCTTTTCTTTGCTTATTTTTCATTGTAGTAAACTGCGTAAATTTCTTTAATTTGAGCATGTGATTTAGTAATCTTCAGTTAAGTTCTATCATTTTTGGTATCGATTGATCTGTCGAACGTAACTCCCGGAGCTAGCGAGCGTAGAAGCAAGCCTTTGTTATTTAGTTTGTAATTTATTTAGTTAAGATTCCATTTTTGATATATTTTTCTGTATTTTTCTTGCGGGGAATTATTCTCCTAGACTTTAAATAGTCTATATCCCGTAAATTCACGTTAACATTATATCGAGCCTAAACGCTATAAATTCTATGTCGTATTTGTATTTTTTTCATGAATCTGATTTTTCGTAAACGATTTATTTCTCTCCCGAAATTTATCTGAATTTGTTTGACTTATCTTTTGTATTGTATAGCTTCTTTTCTGATATATGATTTGTTAATTAAAACCATTCCCGCATTGTTACTTCTGATTCGATGCTTATCCCGAAAAATATTAATAAATTGGTGTTACAGTTGTTAAATATTATTTGTTGCTAATTATTTGGTGAATCCAGCCACTCTACCATTTTTAGTCGAGTATAGTCTGAGCTAACTGGCAATTTCCGCCGTAATCTCTAATTATTTAGTATATTTCTTAGAATATTTGTCTTGAGTGACGTGAAAACGTCTGGCGCCCAATAAAATCATTTTTGTCATATTGCTCGTTGAATTAGAGTAAACGCCAAAGGGCACGGTTTTTGAGATTAGACATCTAAAATCGAAACCACCGTCGCAAATGGCGCCCAACGTGGGGCCACGCCAAAATAATTTTGCCTAAAAATTAAAAAAAAAAAAAAAAAAAAGCATCATCCGTAACAATCCTGGAAAAATCTAAAAATCAGCGATTCAGATAATTCGCGAAAATTTATTCCAGTTTAGAAATTATAGCAGTCTCGATATTTAGAACAAAAGAACCCCCCTAAATCCGTTGAGAATAAAGTTTCAAAAAAATTATTTATCCGAGATTTTCACTAAGGTTCACAATAGTTTCAATAGTCCGTAATATTGAACAATAGACAGCATACAATACCGCGCTGTGGTGAACGACAAATAAAGTATTAACTATCCGAGAAAGGATTAGCGAATAACAACAAAGTTAATCCTACGATCGAACGTTGTTTTCTCCCGTGTGTTGTGGTATTGTGTTGTCGAGTCAGCTAACGCTCGATTCAAATTTGAATCCAACTATTATATGGAACGCATTTTTCTGAATACGCGTGGATTTATTTACTTTCGGCGACACAGCTACGTTTTGAACTAAGCGAACGTTTACTCTCGCAAACAGGAACAGTACCTACGTTAAGAGATCGGTTATTACGTTGTCTCATGTCTCAACGCGGAGAAAATATGGAAAAACCTCCAACTCCAACCGGAGATCATCCCGAAAGCGATAATATTTCGCCTATGATAGAAAATCCCGTTGTACCGACGCAGTTTCTAACCGAATTCAAATTAACGACGTTACGTACGATAGTCCGCAGTCGACAAATAATATCCCGCCTGGTAACAGAGAAAATAATACAACGCACCCAGAAGAAGTAAATATCCCGAGACCTCCCGAAGGTCAACCGCTGCTCAACGAGAGTCGACAACATGTCAACAATACTTCCCGATTTAATAATACTGTGCAATCCCCTAACAACAATAACGGTTCGCAATTCGAAAATACTGGTTCTCAACCGATTAATGCTAACCATCAACCGATTAATCCGGGATATCAGAACTTCAATCCCGATTCTCATCAACGTTTTAGTAATATTAATTCCGAGTTCCCGAATCATCCGGAGCCTATTCCCGAATTTAGACATCACGAACAACAGAGATTTAATTTTCGTCAGCAAAACTTCGCGCGCGATGGCTTTAACCCGCACGCCGCCCCCTTTCATTTTTCGCCGCGGCCAAACCAAAACAATAACACCTCGCCTCATGCCGTCTACGAAGTAATGTGTCGATGGAATTTAAAATTTTCCGGTTCCCGTCAGGGCCGGACTTAGAGGTGTGGAGGCCCTGGGGCAACGAATGAGTGGAGGCCCCTAATTATGTTTCAAATAGGTTCAAAAATTTTCTTCTTTGAAATGTTTCAATAATTTATTGAAGAAAATTGTAATTGTTGGAAAACTCAAAAAAGAGGAAACTAGATAAAGAAGAAAATAAGCACGAATAATTGACAAGTCCTTTCCTCCTTTACAATTCGATTAGTAAAAATCAATAGTAATCTACTGCAGAATTAATAGTTTGCACGTCGTAAATAACATGCAGAAATTACAACATTGAAAATAGGTAAAAATATATGGAACCACAAAAATAGATTCATTCAATTCACATAAAAAAATGGAACAACAGTGTAATCGAATTAAACTGATGTGCGGAAACGTCTCCTGTCCTCACCGGTATTTTTTCATTCAATCGTTTGGAGTTTCGGAAATGTTCCTGGCAGCAGCTAATTTCGATACGATATAACATTTTCCCATTATTCAATGAGGATAAATTCATTTCTTTAGTGTGTAATCGTGTGATGATTTACTCTGTGATTGTTTCCCGCACACACATGATCAATTTATCGGATCGAAAATTAACATTAACATTAACCATTAATTTTGAGAAAAATACGAAACGCGCCTTGGCATGTTTAAAACGGAAGGTGACTTATGAAAGTGTGAGAACTGCTCTTTTGTTGTGAGAACTTGGATGTTTTTTTTTTATTTTTTTTTTTTTTTTTATTCTTTTCAAATATACTTTCGCATATTATTCGGTATTCGTTAGGAAATTTTACCGAAGAATTTCTATTGTGGGGGCCCCTCTCTTGTGGAGGCCCCGGGGCAGTCGCCCCGGTTGCCCTCCCCTAAATCCGGCGCTGGTCATATACGTCGTGCGTAATTTCGCAATTTCATCATCTTTTACGCCGCGCCGTCAAAAAACCCTCAGCCTTCTGAAAATAATATCGTTGATCCGTTTCGACTCCGTCGAGGCATTGAAAAATAAATATTTTTGAAGAAAATAGTCTCATTTTTGGGGGCCTATTTTTCTTCCCCCTAATATTTTTCTCACGTAAGTTCATAAGCTTTTACGTAGAAAAAAAAAAAAAAAAAATCCCGAATGGGGTTCTTGTGGGATCGGTCGTAAGAATTAAAAAAAACTATTTTCTTTGCGAAATTTACGTGAAACTTACGTGAAAAAAATATTAACGGAAAAAATAGGATCCCAAAAGTGAGATTATTTTTTTTTCCAGAAATTGTACTTTTCGATACCTCAACGAAGACGAAACAGATCAATGATACTATTTTCAGAAAGCTGAGGTTTTTTTCACGGCGCGGCGCAGAAAATAATGAAATTGCGGAATTACGCCACGACGTATACGGTTGACGAAAGAATCTGTAAAAATTCAACGTATCTTTCAAATCATGTACAATTGTAGAGCAAATCGTCAGTTAAATCGGAAACATCGAGGCCCAAAAGTGTGTCGATAATTGGTGGAAACCCCTATATATTTTATCCATTTGAAGAAAAACGATTTCATATGGATATGTGGTTCAAATGGCTAAAAAAAAATCAATGTGGATCAATCGTATTCTTGGAAAAAATGGATTGTGAAAATAAGACATGTGAAGATTTCAAAAGTTGGATTGTGCGATGAGAAAGTTCCTCATAAACAATACCTTATCCTTCTCCCGTCTTATAGCTTCACAATTCATTTCTCACAAAAATACAATTAATCCGCAAAAAAATTGTTTAGCGTCATTAGAACCACAGTTAGAAAATTAAATTTATTCAAATCGGCGGAGCAAATATTAGGGCGATAGTTTCCAATTTTGAATATGATTTAATAAGCTCAATAATACAAAAAAGTACGAATCAGAAATGGTGGGGGAAAATACGGGTTGTGTTGGCAGGAAATGACTCATATGATGTGCGAGACAATATGTATATCTACTTGGTTGAAGTGGAACCAACACCCATGGCAGCTGGCTCTGGGAAACACCGTGCGAAACGCGCTCATCGCTGCATTTTCGTAATCTCCCATTATTGTTCTTAAATTATTCGTAATTTGAGGAGCCAACTCCACAATCCGATTCAAAATGGATGTATAAAGCGCACGTGTTTTTGCGCCACACAATACATATACAGCAGCAATGCCCTAAAAATATTATCAGATTGTGAGACGTTAAAATCACGGTAGGTACGGTATATTCCGTAACAGCATTCGAAATAAGGCTATATCGTACGGTGTCCATCACTCGGATGTGTATGGTGTACAATTGGATGACGCGAGGATGGTTTGGCGCAACCGCAAAATCATTATATTATTGATTGTATCAGTGTTGCTATGGATTTCGCGCTGATGAACATGGCGGCTTACCTTAAACGTGCCATCTACATAAATTTCTGTTGCAGATCCAAGAGCTTGCAGCAATTGATCGCTCGCAAATATCAGACCTTCTGAACCATCTTTGCCCTCTACAAGACCCCGATATATTGCCTCTGTAGGAACATACGCTTCGAGGGCAGTTGCCAGTTCCCGTAAAGATCCGGGAATCACTTGCCTGACCTTATCCCTCGCACGTTTCATGCTACCTTTCATTGTAGTATAGATAAGTTTGGGAGCGATTAGTGGATTTCTGCAATTTGATTCAAAATCAAATAGCGTACACATTCAGTTATTCTAGGGTTAGCAAACGTTAGGTTTGTCAAACGTATCAGTGCCTTATCGACATAGTTGAAAGCATGATAGACTAATTCTTTCACTGTACTGATATTTGATTCAGGTTCTGTATCGGGATGATGAGTTATTCCCGATGCATTAGAAGTTGCATATATATATATATATATATATATATATATATATATATATATATATATATATATATATATATATATATATATATATACAGAGCGATTGTCGGGAAAGTGGGCGCCTGAAGTCAGGCAATGCTGTTTTTCTCTAAACTAGCAACATTATTGGTTGAATAGATATGGTCGACCAATGATGTTGCCAGTTTAGAGAAAAACAGCATTGCCTGACTTCAGGCGCCCACTTTCCCGACAATCGCTCTGTATATATATATATATATATATATATATATATATATATATATATATATATATATATATATATATATATATTGTAACGTTCGCGGTATTGTTGCTAATCGGAGATTGTGACAATATCGAGTACGGTGAGTTCTGTGTCCCTCAGGACAAATCTTGGAGCTCCTTTTAGGAAAAAATTGGAAAAAACCTTTCGTCCCTGTTTTGTGAACTCGGCTAGGTATTTTACCTCCAGCAAAGTCACCTTCTAAATTACGAACTAAGATAGGTATTCCACGCCTATCAAAGCCGTCCTACAGAACTGGGTCAGAGTTAACTGCCGAGCCTGCCTTCCAGACGCGGGTTCGGGTTATATCCCAGCCACAGGTCGCACTTTCGCGCTTCCTATGCTGACTGAGATATCCGTCACCGTTGCTGTCAATAGCTAACTATACAAATTATAGCTGAAATTTCTAACAATGGATTGGTTAAGGCAAAAGGGCGAACAAGATGCGATTCTTTTGACTTAACAATGAAATAATAATGTTTAATAAATTATATGATCAAATACAAAAATAATACAAAAAAGATTAAAGTTGAGTTGCAACTCTGATTCAACAGCGAAATTATATATTATATAAGTGTTTAAATAATAATGTGTTGTGACTCGATATAAACTGTTTGTTTGTGTTCTCGTGTTTAGCTGACGCTAGTTTGTTTGGTTTGCGTGTCGGTACACGACTTTTACGTTTATCTTTGTTTTCTTTTAATTCGAACTATTAGATATGAGGTTATTGAAGTGGAATTTAATATGTGAATATAATAATCAAAATAGTTCAATTTCTGGCTTTGCAAGTTCTAAATGTTGTATTTTGACTTTAAGCAATCTTATCGAATATTATAGAAGACTACTGCTTGAGTAAGGCTCTATGTTTTAAATTTGATACACTGAATGAGTGAAGCGCCTGTTTTGGTCACTTCCTCGGATTTTGAGTTTAATTGTGAACAACGAGTGCTATACTTCGATTGCTGACGAGCTCTTCTCCGGTGTTCCTTATATACCCTGAGCGCGGACCTAATCCTGGCGGTTGACACGTCAATCAGGATTAGCGGTGTTATTCTGAACGCTGATTCGTTCTCGCGATCGTACGATACCTTCGTCTGTGGTGGGGTATCGGAAACGTTACATTGCCCCCTTAATAACTTCCGCGGAAGGAAATCTTCTTCATGAACAGGTAAGTTATTAACTCAGTTTCCGTTGATCAGATGTTGTCGTCAGTCTTCGTTTATATGGTGTTTCTTTTATGTTTCTTGATTTAAGCTTTCAAGCTTTGTACTGTTATATGTTTTTTTTTTTTTTTTCCTTTTTTTTTTTTTTATTTTTTTTTATTCTATGTTTTGGTTTAGTCCTAACGGATCACGATAATCAAAATTTTTGATATATTCAGGCGTCTCATCCCCTACGTCTCTTTCAGGTGTCTTAGGTCTCCGTAAGATGCACTCAGGAACATGTTCGTCGTCAGTGTCTGATAGGTCGAGGTCCACCGTGCCGAATATCCTGAACTTCGTCAGCATCCTCAGATGCTATAGTCTCTCCTTCTGGTTTATTGGTAGGTCCAGTCTTCTTAGCTTCCATGTTTTAGGAGTCCTGACATCCGTTTGCATCTTCCGTTTGGTCGATGTCTTCGCTGTCTTTGTGTCCGGTATTTTTGTTTTTGTTACATCTGGTATCTTTGTCTTTGTCACGGCCGGTATCTTTGTTTTTGTTACGTCCGGTATCTTTGTCTTTGTCACGTCCGGTATCTTTGTTTTTGTTATATCTGGTGTTTTAGTTTTATTCGTCATAACTGGTAGTCTTTTTCTGTAGTTTTCTAACGTTATGGCTAGCGGCGGTTGTTGTCTTTCGTTTATCGTTGGTCCGGTTATTGTTTCTATTTTAGTAATAACTGGTTTTTTTGTTGTTACCGTCATAACTGGTGTTGCCGTTTGTTTCATAGTAGGTATCTCCTTCGTTGCTATGTTCGGTGTCGCAGGTCTCGTGATTGTTTCGATCCTTACGGTCTTGGTCGGCGATGGTAGCTTTTTATCGTTCCCTGGTGTCTTTGATGTCGTAGCCGTTGGTGTTAACTCCTTGTATTTCTTCGGATTCTTCATCGCTCTTTTGTTTCTCTTCGTAAATGATTTCGGTGTCTGTGTCTGTCTTGCCTTCCCATAGTAACCTTTACCTTTTTTAAACTTCCCGTTGCATCGTACCGTTCCACAAAAATTCACACTTTCTGTCTCTGCGTTTTTGATGTCATCCTGGTTGACTTGAGTACCTCGGTCCTGCACGCTTATGTAGTTGTAAAGTGACATTTTGAACTTTGAGTGAAATCTATTTCAAATGTTCATCTCTTATATGGGTTACTGATCTCCCTTCCAAGTATTATCTGCTCATTTCTGGATAACTCCGGAATTTCGGTTAATCTTTTCATTGTTCGCTGCTAATCCTTTTCTTGTCATTCTTCGTAATATTTCTTAAACATTGTGACGTGAAATTTACCCCTCTCTTCGCCTGTATTCATATTTTCTAATACGTACGTAGCTTCGCCGATTTGTTTTTTTATACGATACGGTCCTTCATATAACGCCAGAAACTTTGCCATTCGCTTATTTGCTGTATCAGATACATTCAATGCTTTTACTAAAACCTTATCATTTATTTTGAATAATGTTGTTTCATGTGTTCTATTAAATCTAATCGCACGTCTTTTTCCATTTCTAATTATGTTCTCTCTAACTAGTCTAAGCTTCGCTTCATAAGGAATTTCCTGTTCATTTTTACAAAACCATTTTTCCCAAAATCGACTCGGTGGTTGTTTTAATTGGATTTCGACCGGAGTGAATCCTGTGGAATCATGGCACACTTCATTTATGCAGGTTTCTATGATTCTAACCCAATTTATCCATGCAGTATGTTTGTCTGTCAAAAAGGTTCGGAAAAACCGACCGAGTTCACGGTTTACTCGTTCAACTATGTTGCTTTGTGGATGTCTGATTGACGAGAAAACTGGGATAATGTTCTCATCTGATAATTTGTTTAGCCATGCAGCCGAAGTGAATTGCGTGCCATGATCACACTGGATCCTCCGTGGTTTCCCTAATTCTGGTATATAATGCTCGAATATGCACTTTATAGTGGATGGTGCGTTCGCGGACTTCAATGGATATAATTTTACAAATTTGCTAAAAGCATCTATCGTGACAAGTATCCACTTATAATTTCCCTTATTGGAGGGAAGAGGTCCGAGAAAGTCAATGGAAACTAAATCCCCTACTCCACCAGGTATTATATTTTGCATTTTTGCACTACTATATTTGTTAGGTACTTTACACCGTTGGCAACGGTCACAACGTGCTAATGCCTGTCTGATTTTTCTTGCTAGTTTTGGGTAATAAAAACCTTCCCTTAGTACTTTGAAACATTTGTTTGGATCTACATGTCCGTATAGTTCATGACATTCCAATATCAACCTTTCCAATTTTAATTCGGGTACGTAAACCCGTGGAGTGCCCCCTGGATCACGATAGTATACTATATCGTTTTTGATTTCAAACGTTTTATACCTTCCATTCAATCCGGAATTCAATATTTCTAAAATTTTAGGATCATTCCTTTGATGAATTGAATACTCTTTAAACTCTGTAATTAATTCTCTATCGATACTTTTCGCCAGCGGCGCTATTGTTTCCATTGCAGCTACTGATTTAAAATTCTTTTCTTTTTCAGGAGGGTATCTACTAAGTATATCCGCTATGACGTTTTCCGTTCCTTTTATATATTCAATGTTGAAGTCGTAAGTTTGAATAAACAACACCCAGCGCGCCAGCTTCGAACTGATAAGCTTACAATTAAATAAAAAGGTTAAAGCCTTGTGATCCGTGCGCACCGTCAATTTTTCTCCTACTATAAAACTTCGAAACTTTTCTAAAGCAAATACTATTGCAAGTAATTCTTTTTCTGATGTAAAATAATTGATTTCTGCTCCTCTAAGTGTTCTGCTAGCAAAACCAACTATTTGATGTTGATTGTCCTCAGACATTTGATATAATACTGCGCCTACAGCAAAATTGCTTGCATCGCATTCTAAGTAGTACGTTTTGTTAGGTTTTGGATGATTTATAATCATTTTTTCACAAAATAATTCTTTTACTAATTTAAATTGCGCTCTCATTTCGTCATTCCAATCCCATTTAACTCCTTTTCTTAATAACGCGAGCAAAGGGTATGTCGCATTTGAATATAAGTTAGTGAATTTACTATAGTAGTTAGTCAACCCTAGGAAACCTTTTAGTTGTTTAACATTTTTTGGTTCTGGAAATTCTTTAATCGCTTCGATTTTGTCCGGTTGTGGATGAATTCCTTTTTGTGTAATTCTATGCCCTAGAAAATCGATTTCCTCTCGGAAAAATTTGCATTTATCAAAATTTATAGTCATATTATGGCTACGAAAGGTTTCAAATAACTTCCTTAAGTGAATTAAATGTGATTGGATGGATTCAGAGATGCACAGTGTATCGTCTACAAAATTTATAGTAAACTGATCTGTTTCTTTTAAAACTATATCTAAAGTTCTGATCAAGCTCGCTAGGCTGGTATTTAATCCGTAAGGCGTCACCGTGAACTGGTATGTTTTACCCTCATGCATAAATGCTGTATATTTTCTTGATTCTGGATCTAAAGGTATCTGCCAAAAACTAGCTGTCAGGTCTATGCTAGACATGAATTTAGCATTTCCACACTTCTGGAAAAGGACCTCAGTCGATTGTGCGCAATCACGGTCAGGTACAATCAGTTTGTTGATGAATCTTGCATCCAGAACTAGTCTGATATCGCCTGTCTTTTTAGCTACGACGACTATTGGGTTTATGTATTCACTGAACGCTCTTTCGATTACTCCCATATTTATCATTTTTTGAATTTCCAATCGAACTTTATCTCTATACTGCATTGGTACTGGATAAGATCTCCTTATGAATGGGCGATCTTCGTATATTTTTATATGATGTTGATAAGCTGTGACTCTACCCGGAATTTTACAGAATATGTCTCTAAATTCGGTTAACAAAGCGAAAAGGGATTTTGATTGCTCAGCTGATAGTACCTGACACTCAGATATTTTATTTCGAATTTCATCATGGGTCATTTCATATGCAGTCCGATCGTACATGACCTGATCAGCTGTCGCGTTTTTTGCAAGTTCAATTTCTCCTATTTCAGCCTTATAATCCTGTATATGGTTGTTCTTAAATAATTCTACCGAATCTCTTTGTGTATTAGTTTGTATCACGAGTCTATTTGATTTGAAATCTATATCCGCTTTCCATTTTTGTAACGTATCTGCACCGATTATGATATCTTGTTTTAGATTTGGAACAACCAAGAAACAAATTTGATCCGTGATTTTTCCTATGTTAATATTTGCAAATATCTGTTCTTTTACTTTGATAGGTCTGCCCCCTGTCACACCAATTATCTGAAAATTCACGACAGGTAACTTTCCGCATTTACTTAGTATTTCCTTGTTTCTCGAATACCAGTCTAGCGACATACACGTGACTTGACTACCCGTATCTATAAGACCTTTTATCGTAACCTCCTCGACATTTAAATAAATTTCAGGACATTGCTTTATGCTTTGTGAAAACTCATCTACTTCTTTTATTAAATAATTGGCTGGATCCTCAAAAATCTCGCAATGGTTTGTTTTTATTTTTGCCATGGATATATTGAAATTTCGCTGCGTCGCAGTTTTTGGCGGCATATCTGGCACAGCGCCTTCTAGTTTTCCGAACTCGACGAATTTTCATTATCGTCTGCTTCGATTTCATTATCTTCCGTTAATACCTGGACTTTGGATGTTGTCCAGTTAGTGGACTTATTATGGTTGGTCATGTTTGCTTTTCTATAATTTTCATGAGTATCGGCTACATTGTTTGAGTCGCGCATTGTCTGTGTATTTACTCTTGCGTCTTTGTTGTCGGTTCGCCATGAGCTTGTCTTGTTTTCATCAAGTTGTCCGCTACACGCTGAGCCTTGTTTACTCAAACTTATTCTACTCTGATAAATTTTCGGGTTATTAGATCTGTTATTTGACCGCATTTCGTCTAAAAAGTTAAGTAAGTGATCAATATCTCGTATATTTCTACATTTTGCTGCTTCTACGATACGTTCATCAAAATGTCTTATCAAGTTTTGAACTATTTCGTCCTCAGGAATCCTCGGACGAAAACCTGATGCCGTTGCGTATTTGCGATTAGCATACTCAGCCATGGTTGGTTTTTGTTTACCACCTTCCAACTGCGTTAAACTTTTATCAGACAGGTAATAGCCGAATTCTAAATCTTTTCTAATTTCCCTCTGAACTTCTTCTCCCCAGAATCTTTTAAGAAATTTATCTCTAAATAATTCCCAGGTATCCATTGAATCGCGACGCGCCACCCACCAGTCTTTAGCATCACCTGTAAAGCTTTGACTAAGGAACTTCATGCGCAGTTCATCGCTTACATCTAGAAAGGTAAAATATTCCTCAATTTCTCTTAAATAATTTATTGGTTTTTCCCAATGTTTCCCTGAATATGTTGGTAGTTTAATGGTTTTAGCGATTAACCTAGTGTTATCGTTACTCTCTAATTGTGAATTTGCTTTTCTTCGTAATCTTTTCATGTCAGATTCTATGCCTATCCTAAGACGTGCGTGATCCTGATCTAGATTATAAATTCTACTTAATGTTTCAGCATATAATGCCTGAATTTTTTGCTCAATTTCAGAATGATTGCTTATCGTGGTTTCTATCAACAAATTTTCTGCTTCTTTTACTTCTTTGCCACATTCTACAATCCCTTCGTCACATGTTTCATCAAAAATTTGGAACTTGGTCTCTACGCGTTCTATTCTTGTTTTGTATTCAGAATCTCTCTTTTCTATTTTGTCATTGATTCTCTTTTCAAATTCAGTGTGTATTCCTAAATTTTTTACTTGTAAAAGCTCAATTTTATTATCAAGCTCTGTGAATTTATTGTCGATTTGTTTTTTCAGACTCTCCATCGATGATGCAAGCATTCTGAGGAGCTCTGAATCGTTGCTATCAGCTGGACTTCTCGACATAGCGTCTTCTACTTGAGAAAGTCCTGGCTCATGAAAACCTGTATCTCTACTTGATTTTGTTTGTTCTTTATCACCTACTGGCTTATTGCCTGTCTTTGGAATCACACCTTTGTTCGCCATCTTGCCTCAATCAATCGTATGATTCTACAGAACAAAAAGGAATCTAAGTTGCGCCAATGATTCTAAGTTATGAAAGTGATTCTACGTTAAGTTTTTTAGTTTAAATTAATTAATTTTACTGACTCTATTGAATTCAATTTTTATTTTAAAGGAGCCCCACGTTGGGCGCCATTTGTAACGTTCGCGGTATTGTTGCTAATCGGAGATTGTGACAATATCGAGTACGGTGAGTTCTGTGTCCCTCAGGACAAATCTTGGAGCTCCTTTTAGGAAAAAATTGGAAAAAACCTTTCGTCCCTGTTTCGTGAACTCGGCTAGGTATTTTACCTCCAGCAAAGTCACCTTCTAAATTACGAACTAAGATAGGTATTCCACGCCTATCAAAGCCGTCCTACAGAACTGGGTCAGAGTTAACTGCCGAGCCTGCCTTCCAGACGCGGGTTCGGGTTATATCCCAGCCACAGGTCGCACTTTCGCGCTTCCTATGCTGACTGAGATATCCGTCACCGTTGCTGTCAATAGCTAACTATACAAATTATAGCTGAAATTTCTAACAATGGATTGGTTAAGGCAAAAGGGCGAACAAGATGCGATTCTTTTGACTTAACAATGAAATAATAATGTTTAATAAATTATATGATCAAATACAAAAATAATACAAAAAAGATTAAAGTTGAGTTGCAACTCTGATTCAACAGCGAAATTATATATTATATAAGTGTTTAAATAATAATGTGTTGTGACTCGATATAAACTGTTTGTTTGTGTTCTCGTGTTTAGCTGACGCTAGTTTGTTTGGTTTGCGTGTCGGTACACGACTTTTACGTTTATCTTTGTTTTCTTTTAATTCGAACTATTAGATATGAGGTTATTGAAGTGGAATTTAATATGTGAATATAATAATCAAAATAGTTCAATTTCTGGCTTTGCAAGTTCTAAATGTTGTATTTTGACTTTAAGCAATCTTATCGAATATTATAGAAGACTACTGCTTGAGTAAGGCTCTATGTTTTAAATTTGATACACTGAATGAGTGAAGCGCCTGTTTTGGTCACTTCCTCGGATTTTGAGTTTAATTGTGAACAACGAGTGCTATACTTCGATTGCTGACGAGCTCTTCTCCGGTGTTCCTTATATACCCTGAGCGCGGACCTAATCCTGGCGGTTGACACGTCAATCAGGATTAGCGGTGTTATTCTGAACGCTGATTCGTTCTCGCGATCGTACGATACCTTCGTCTGTGGTGGGGTATCGGAAACGTTACAATATATATATATATATATATATATATATATATATATATATATATATATATATATATATATATATATATATATATATATATATATATATATATATATATATATATAGATATATATATATATATATATATATATATATATATATATATATATATATATATATTGTGACGTGACCCTTATTCAGGCCTCTGGTCCAGACCGGATAACTAGGCCTCGAGACCGAGTCAGTCGACAATAACTGGCAAACGATCGAAAAGAAAATAATTACATTGGAATTTGGGCGCCAGACGAACTTTCTTCGTCACGAGATAATAACAAAATTGAATAACAAAAGAAAACGGACTGAAAGAATAAGCGGCGACTAGCTGCAGTACCGCGGAGAGGGGTCGGGATTATGTGAGGGAATAGCGTACACAATAACGACTCGTGCCATATAAATTTTAACAAAATAAACGAAATTTATTCAAAAAAAAGAAATAGACTAGATTGCACAACGTGATGCTAATAACAAAAAAATAGTATCGCCGCAGCGATCATGCACCTCGGGGTGTCACCCCTCGGGTCTAAAACAGCGGTTTATCGAGCTTTACAAAAAATTAATCGTAGATGAGATCCGGCTTCCACGTAGGAGAGCAATAACAGGAAAAAACTATCGCTTAGCTCGATACAACAATGCCTCGCAGCAACTTAAAACTAGGTAACAAATACAACAAACTGCTTCTTGGAAGCTACTCGGTGGCGGTGTAAAACAATAAAGAAAATCAGATCAACAATAACAAAAAAAACTAAATTATAACAGACTCGAGGTCTCTTCTAGACGGAGGCTAGGCCCCTGCTTTACCGACCACCGTTTTATTTAACTTATTCTACTATTAACTATCCTACTTAATCTAACTCTGCCTCGTGGGCTAGCAATTTTTTAAGAATTTAATATTTACTAAGCTTAAGAACTATCAAACAGCCGACCGGCTCGACAGGCTTGCGCCTGCTAGTAAGCCTGACTCTCCTCGTGGGAGGAAGAGAGAGGACGACAGTCACCGACTCAGGCTGTCTCGCTTGCACTCATGTGCGACAGTACCCGACTGACTAGAACAATGCTTGGACTATTCTTGACGCGAAAATTTATTTATTTATCAGAAACTTGACGTTACTAGGCTCTACGGGGACACAGGTAACGGCCTACCAACTCGGAGATCAGTTTAATTTGATCCACAATAATTAAGCCTCGTGGCTTTCGACAAGGCAATATGGCTGATGGCCGTTGCCGGATTCAAATTACCATAGGCGAAGTGAACTATCGCTTACCGTCTTCCAGCCAACGCACGAATAGCACGCCCTCGCGTGCGTAATTCATTATTCTTCCCTCGTGGGATCTCCAAACAGGGTCAGGACTCACTCAATCACACACCAGTCTCTTTTCCAAAAATGCCTCGGGGCTCACTCGACAAAGCAACCAAACAACAAAACTTTCTTAATCGTAAGACACCAAAAGGAACGCTCAGCTGTATCTTGCCTATCTAAAAGCCTACGACAGAGTCTCTAGACCGCATGGCGACAGTCCTGCGCACACCCTCATTACGCATTCAAATATCGATTTTGCAATCGACCGCAGGATCGCTCACATGGCGGCGTGGTCAGACCACGCGCGAAAACTCAAAATAGGCCACGACAGAAGAATCCCTCGTTGTAGGATCACGGTTCGCAGGCTCTTGGGGGTGGCGGGAATCTCTTCCACCACCTGTATCCCTCGTAGCTGAGTGCCCTCGGCACTCCCCCGTGTCCTTTGGTACAGGAGGTGACTCTTCTTCTTTGTTGGCCTTCCGGAGGCATAGGCGTAGGGGTTTGACTACACCCCTTCGATTACTCCACCCACGGTCGCCGTATTCTCCGTCATCTCTTAGGCCGTGTCTCCCACATGGTAGAGAAAAGTGTAAAAGAAACAACAAAAAATCAGTCTTAACTCAACAGTCTTAAGTCGGTCACAGTCGCCTCTCGGAGTTAACTTTAGCCTCGGGGCTTTTCCTAACTCATCCCTACAGTTTTCAGGCCCTCTTCACACCCTTACTTAAGGTTGTCTAAGGGAGTTCGGGTACCTTGTAACATGCAATGTTACAACTCCCCCCCCCTTAGACGGACCACTGGGGCAGAAGCGCTAGCTAACTCGACCCATGGGCCGAACTCCGAGTGGCGGCCGCATACCGCGTGTCTTACAGCTATCGACTCTACGGAGACGTATTGCTTAAATATAATATCACAGATATCACGCTTCCTCTGAGGAAACACTCTAAGTTTTCTTAGGGGAATTTTCCCGTTGTTTTTAAGTCATCACCCGTTGTTCTCCCCCCCCTCTGCAGAAGGCAGAGGAGCAAAAACTGGGAGGAGGGTTCGACTCCTCGAACGTAGGAAAATCTAAATTCATAAAAAAAATATGGTGCAAAAAAAAAACTGTCCATAACAACAAAAAAAATTGATTGCCAAAACAATAGACTATCCAACACAAAATTACCAACCACACAAAAAAAAATAACATAAGAGACTACGAACCAACCAAACAAAAACCAACTAAAAACAGAGCGTCAATGCTCGAAATGTGGCCCTCGGGGCTCTGCGAGCGGTCCCATCCGGACCTACTCGCTTGACAAGGAAAAAAAAAACAAACAAAAGAAAACGACAACAAAAAAAAACGCAGAACCACCCCACGACAGGGGAAAAAGACAAAAAAAACGAAACGACAACCACCGAGGATCGTCAATCCCCCGAGAGGGAAGGGCAACCACGAGGTTGGGTGACTCAGGGCCTCGAAGCTGACGCCGCCTCTGCGGCCTTCTTGGCCTTGGCCGCCGCCCGATCGCGAACGATTTTCAGGTGCCACTCGTAGCGGGTGGCTGGACAGTTCGCGGTAGTCACTCCCGCGGCCCCACACACATTACAGAACAGTGTCATCGGCCTCGTGCAGTCTCGGGCCCGGTGTCCCGCCCCCTGACACCTCCAGCAGGTGCTGAGGGCCCTGTGTTGGGCCTCTCGCTCAGCGGCCCTCGCCTCCCTCTCCTCCTGCTCTCGGAGCAAAGCAGCCGGGTCCGGGGGAGCCCGGTGGGCCCTCGGGGTCGATCTCGAGTTACGAGCTCGGCGGGCGGCCGCTAGGGCTCGGATGGCCTCGTCGGCTACCCGGTGGGCGGCCTCGGCCTCTCGGTCGGCCTCGTGAGCGATCCGTAGGGCCTCTTGGGCCTGGAGTCGGGCCTCGTTGGCCGCTTCCTGGGCCTCGTGAGCCGCTTGTCGGGCCTCGTTCGCCCCCTGGCGCAACGCGTTGGACCGGCGGGTCCTGACGTCTACCTCCCTAGCCCAACGCTCGATCTCCAGGTTCACCCTTGGAACCGGGTTTTCACCCCTCGGAAGAGCCACGGGGACATACCGGGGATCTCTTGGGGTTGCCCCCTGGGCCGTACGGCTGGTGGACCGCGTGCTGGCCATCAGGTCACGGCACGCCGCCCGGATGGCTTCGTCCTGACACGCGCCCTCGTGGACTGTAAGGAAATCCTTCAAGTTACTAACAAACTCGGGGGTTCGGTAGTTCGCTACGGGTCGCCGGACTCCTCAGACTCAAAAGAAAATAAAAAGAAAACAACTCCGTCTGGTCGGCCTTATTGTGCTGATGACCTAATTACCTACTGCCCTTCTCTAAACCTCAACAAAAAAAAAGTATAACCCGGAGCAAACGCGAAACGAACCTCAGCAAAAATTCCTATGACTCCTCGTCGGAAGTCTCCTCTTCCTCGGAGTCACTCAGATTGACCTCGGCCTGCGGCGCGACGTACGGTTTGAAATCTTTAACATGATGTCGCCCTATTGTTCGACCGGTCTCGTCTTCGAGCTCGTATACGACCGGCGATACCACTTGGGTGACGGTATACGGCCCCTCGAATTTCGGAGCTAATTTCGCAGCGACGAAATTTGCGGCGGAGGAGAGGATGCGTTTACGCTTCCATACGCGATCACCCACGTTGTAGTGACCGGCTCGGTGCCGACGATTATAATAATGCGCCTGTCGAGTCCGTGCGTTCTGTAAGTGTCGCGTCGCAAGATCGCGTAGCTCTTGCAGTCGACGCATTCGCTCGGCCCACTTCTCCGGCCTCGGTTCAGGGATAGTCGCGGGACCCTCCTCAGAACGTCGGAGTCGCACTCGCGGCCGCGGTTCTCGACCAAGGTTTAAAAACGCTGGGCTGACTTTTAGCGAACTGTGCACCGCCGAATTGTACGCGAAACGGAATTCATGCAGATGCAAATCCCAATCTCGGTGATCGGTCTCGATATATGACGTAATCATAGTTTTTAGCACCCGATTCACCCTCTCGACCGGGTTCGCCTGCGCATGATACGGAGGCACGCGTGCGTGTACGATATTGTACTCGGCACACATGTCGTCGATGGCTTTATTCGCGAACTCAGTGCCGTTATCCGTGAGGAATACCTCCGGGGTACCCCACCGCGACAGAATTAAATCCTCGAAGGCGGCCATAATATTTTTCCCGTTAGCTTTTCGCAACGGAACGCACTCTACCCATTTGGTAAACAGGTCCTCGAAGACCAGCAGGTATTCGTAGCCGGCTCGGCTGCGGGGAAACGGACCCATGATGTCGGCTGCGACTACAGCCCACGGTTCGTCTACAATACGGTCTCCCATTAAGCCTGCGGGAGGTGCCTGTTCGACCTTGCATTGCTGACATTGCTGGCACCTTCGGATGGCTACCACAATATCTCGAAACATGCCAGGCCAATAATATTCCTCCCTCATTCGCGCATAGGTCTTCTCGACTCCTAAATGTCCGGCTTGCGGGTCTACATGCAGTTCTTCGAACGCTCGCGTCCGGTACTCCGCGGGGAGAACCATCTTCCACGGATTCAGTTCCTCTACTACGGGATCGGTCACGGGATTCGGCCTGTAATAGTATAACCGACCTTCGAAAACCGACCACTCTCTATACTTTTTCGGGGACGCTAACACTTCCTGAACCCGCTTGATATACCACGGATCCTGTGCTTCGTTAATCGCGGCTACGTGTACCGGCTCGAGGTCATCCACCTCGTCCTCATACATTCGCGATAAGGCGTCCGGGACATGATGCAACGCTCCCTTACGGTGTACGACTTCGAAGTCGTACTCCAAGAGCTCCAATGCCCATCTCGCGAGGCGACCAGTCGGATTATGCAAATTATGCAGCCAACGCAGACTGCTGTGATCCGTAATCACTGTAAAATGATAACCCTCGAGGTACGCGCGAAACTTTTTTATTGCCCAAATGACTGCTAAGCACTCTTTCTCGGTCACCGAGTACTTTCTCTCTGCTTCGGAGAGAGTCCGACTCGCGTAGGCAATGACTCGTTCGCTGTCATCGACCGTCTGAGTCAATACCGTACCGATACCGAAGTCACTTGCGTCAGTCTGCACTACAAACGGTACTCGAAAATCTGGACACGACAAAATCGGGGCGGAGGTTAACGAGGATTTTAATTCGTCTAAAGCTTGTTGTTGTGCTTCACCCCATTCCCACCGTTTATCTTTACGTAAAAGCCGCGTTAATGGCTCCGAAGAACCCGCGAACGCTGGAATAAATCGGCGGTACCACGAGGCCATCCCTAAAAATCGTCGCAATTGCTTCAAGTTCCGGGGTGCCGGATAACTAACAATCGGTTCGATCTTGTCGGGGTCTATCTGTAATCCCTCGCTGTTCACCCTGAACCCCAAATATCTAACTTCGTCTCTACAAAACTCACACTTATCTGGGTTTAACGTGAGACCAGCCCTCGCTATTTGATCAAAGACCCGCTTTAACCAGTCTACGTGTTTCTCAAAAGTTTCTGTGACTACAATAATGTCATCTAAGTACGCGAACACGTGGGGTTCCATATCTGGCGTAATTAATTTATCTACCAGACGTTGGAACGTAGCCGGGGCTCCGGTGAGTCCATATGGCATCCGCGTAAACTGAAATAACCCTCGTCCGGGTGCTGTAAACGCCGTGACTTCGCGACTATCCGCGTGTAACGGGATCTGATGGTACGCTTGGCTCAAATCGATGGTCGAAATGTACCTCGCGGCCCGTAATTTATCCAATATCCCATTAATATACGGTATCGGATACGCGTCTTTCTTCGTCACGCCGTTGACTTTCCTAAAATCGAGACAGAAACGGTACGTGCCGTTCGGTTTCTTGACCATCACGATTGGACTCGACCACGCGCTTTGGGACGGTTCTATAACTCCCTCGGCCAGCATACGATCGACCTCCTCGTGAATAGCGGCTTGTACCACGGGTGAGACTAGGTAATACCGTTGCTTTATCGGCGGGTGTCCCTGCGTATCTAACTTATGTTCGGCTAGGTTCGTCAACCCAAGCTTCCCGGTTACTGCAGGTAACTCGCGCGTTAAAAACTCGTCTAACACCGTCTTCTCCGACGCGGACAACTCGGTTATGCCATAGCATTCTTGAGTTGCACTCGATGCGTCCGGAGCTGTTTCGTAGAACGAGCATGTCGCATCCGGTCCTTCCTTGATCCTCCACGAATCATTCCACCCGTACATCTCTAACCCGACTTCGCGAACAAAATCCATGCCTAAAATACACTCCCACGAGAGGGACGGAAGAATTCGCAACGGAATATCGTGCCTGTACCCGAGTACTTCTATTGGAATCACGATTTCTCCGACTACTGTCTCCGTTCCTCCGTTCGCTAACACAACTTGACTAAACGCGGGTTGGGTAAGCGTCAATCCGTTTTCTTCGGCTATCTGCCTTCCGGTCGCGCCTAAAAAACTCCTCGAAGACCCGGTGTCTACGAGAGCCCGTACTGGTGTCTTCCCTAATTTTACCGACATAAACCAACGGGGTTGCAATTCTAGTGTCTGCAACGGAAGACATTCTACCCGCGGTTTTTCTACTTCTACGGGGGTCGGAACTTCTACTGGGATTGTCCCGACGACCCTGGTCGAGACTCCCCCTGATCGTTTCCCGTATTGCAACGCGAACAGGTAATCGAGATTTCTCCCTTCATACCACAGTGGTAGCAAAATCGTATTTTTGGAGCTGGGCACTCCCTCCACACATGACCTCGACGGTCGCAGTTAAAGCAGACTACGCCCGGTCCTCCGTCTAACGCTGGCGGGTTTTGTGTCACCGCCGGTGCCGCTACTTGCGTACTCGCGGTATTACCCCTCGTTTGCGTCGGGCGTTCCGGTTTGTTCCGCGTAGCTGCGGGTTTCGCTTGCTCCGCAGCTTTTTGCGACGCGTTAGGTCCGGCTACCGTCTTTAATCTTGCGATTTCGGCCTGCATAGCCGCTACTTGCTCTTTAATGGCCTTCTCTAAGGCCATCCTCCCCCCCCCTTGACCTTCGCCACCCTTCGGCTTCGCTTTCGGGGTCGCTTTAGCCTTCGCTGGCTCCTTGGCTTCTGGCTCTTTAGCCTCCACCTCTTTTACTGCCGCAAGAGCTTGGGTTTTCTTTGCAGGCTTCTCCTTGGCTCTGCACGCGAGTTCCTTCATAAAGGAGTCCTCGGGGGACGGGGGTGGACGATACGTACGCGATAAACTCAAATTTCTTTCTCGCGCGGTCGCTACTCGAGCTAGCTCGCGGAAATCTTTAATTTGCGAACGATCTAGTGTTTCGCGAATGTTCGGTCTCAAATTCTCGAACGCCAAGTCCAGTTGGTCCTCGAGTGCATATGGACGCGTCATTCTATGCAACAATCCTCGGATGCAGGTAAGGTACTCGGTTACTGATTCGTGTTCCCCCTGTGTACGCGTCGCGGCTTGTTGTCGGAACCGCTTGTTCACGGTTTCGTCTCCGAACCAACCTCTGAACGCCTTTTCGAAGTCCTCGTAGCTGGACCAGCTCTCGCGCTCGATTCGTAGCCACTCGGAGGCCCAACCCGTAAAGATGATCGGTAGAGACTGTACGATTTCTTTACCCGTTAGCGGTGTGAATCTACGGCAGTCATCTAATCTGCTTAAAAAATCTTCCGCGCTCTGTTCGCTACCTCCGCTGAACTTAACGTTCCACCGTCTAAGAGCCTCGACTACCTCTTTGGCTCTGTCTCGGCACGCCGGTCGTGCGAACCTAGATTCCTCGGCCCAGTCGATTGGGGGTTCTTCCCACGCTCCCGTGATCATTCTGTTACCACGCAGGGTGGGCGGGTGGGATCTACTCGGCGAGAGACTTCGGTCTCTTTGCCTGTGACTTACTGTTGGCCACGTGGCCTCGCAGGTCCGTTTTTCACCCTCTTCCCTACCTCCGTGTACTGGGCACGATGCTCGGGTACGTGTTTCTTCCCGCGGGACGTTGTATCCACTCCTTGCGTCGCGGTAACTCCTTTCGACCCGGTCTGCTTCGTACGCAGGGGTGTGATACCCTCTACTTGCGAGTGGTTCGCTAGGCCATTCGGACGGTCTTCGGTACCGTTCCCCTAGCTCGCGAGGCTCGGTTACCTGCTCGGCCGGTCTTCGATATTGTTCTTCGAAGACGCGAGACTCTCTAACAGTTCGCTGTAGACCCTCGACTTGGGAGTTGCGCCTAATCCCGCTACCGTACTCCTCCGTCTCGCACAGATCTATAAAAGTCCTCGGGGGAACCTCAGGGCGAACGGCACGCCTTTCGACCGGATCGTATTCTTCCCACTCGCGTGGGTTTCTAGGAATCCTCGGCGGAGGCTCTACTGTCGGAGCTCGGCGATAATCGCGACTAAACTCCTCCAATTCCCGCGGGTACGCCGTTGACCTTCGCGGCATGCTTTCCGGAGCACCTCCGTCTAAGATTTCGCGCAGCGCCGCGTAATCCCTATCGAAGGTTGAGGCCTCGTGAGCCCTACGCGCGAACTCTTCCGGCCCTATACTCACGGTAGGTCGTGGTGCGTATGCGGTAGGCCGTGTGCCGTACATCGTCGACATCACTGGCCCTCCGGTCGAGTACGCGATACTCGTCGTCGTAGTCGTTACCGGTCGCGAGTCGAAACTAGTCGCGAATGCTACGCGAGGCGGCGAGGGAGTTCGCGATTGCCTCGATCTTGGGCTTGGCTCCGTAGGTCGCCCCGAACCGAAAATCGTTTCGTCTTCAGGCTCCCACGGAATAGTGCGTTGACCCTGTCTTCGCCTCCAATATCTCAGGTATCGATCCCGCAATTCTACGATCGAGCCCTCGGGGCTAACGTGTAACGAGGCTAACAGCTGGGATAGCTCGTCTCGCGTTAATTCCCATAGGGTGTCCCCGTATGGTGTGTCGTACGACGCCATGGTTCGCTGCACGATACGAAACGCGAACTAATATTTCTCAAACGTGAATAAAATAAAAAAGTAAATCGCGAAAAACTGCACTCGACAAAATAGCGACAAAAAAAAAACCCGAAAACTATTTGAACTTGACTGTGCACGCGCAACGACAATCTGAAGGTAAATTTCTCAAACCCGAAGATTCCGAACGAAAGAGAAGGAGAGAAAAAAAAATTTTCTGACAAGCCTCAAGGGCTCTTCTCGCGAAACGAAAACGCGAAACCTCAAATTTATTAATCGCCAAAATAGCGACGGCACACTTGAAAACTCGAAATTTTCCCGAAATCTCAAAAAAAAATCGAACAAAAAAAAACTTTTACGAAACGCAAAAAAAAACCGAAGTTCCCCAACTCGACTTCCCTCGTGACGGGAAATCGAAACGCAATTAATTCACGAACGGAACCCGAAAACAAAATTCACCAACAAAAAAAAATTCAAAACTCAGTCAAAAATTTTTCGCTAAAACTCGACGCAAAACGTGAAGTTTAAACTCGAATTTTCCTGCGAACGTAAAAACGCAAAATCAAAACTTGAACTCGAACGCGAACGCGAAACTCAAAACGCAAAACTCGAACTCGAATTTTAACGCGAACGCGAAAAGTCAAAAATCCAAACTTGAACTCGAACCCGAACGCGAAAATTCAAAACTCGAACTCAAAACATCTCAATTATACTCGGTGCATGCCGCTACCCCGACTAACATGCATGTCGCAGTCGCCGTGGGTTGAGAACCGTTGGTCTGACTCGCCGAGAACTCAGAGCCTACGCCTGAGTGCCACTGCTACGAGTTGAACGCGAAATTCAAAACACCGACCGTGACTTTCTCGAGCCGACGGTTGAAGCCGACGCACACAAAGACGGGTGGACTATCGCTAGCTAGCTATGGCTCGGTTCGGTGGCACCCGATGGTGCTATACTATAGGGTGTTTACCGCTTACAATATCATATACAGTATGGTATATCCACCACCACAAGGCATGCACAGAAATAATCAACGATCAAAACAAAATATAACAAAAAGGCAGTAATTCAAATATCAGAATTTTCAGCAATCGGCTGTACAGGTTTTTCACGAGGCTTAATATTTTTCAAGGAGTCGTGCCCCGTGTCCCAGCGTGCATAGGCGATCTCAAAAAATTTAAAGAATCCAATTCTGAATATTATACTTTCGCAATACTTCTATACGCTACAATGTAGGCACGAACGTACGCGTCGCTAATCCCTCTCCGGTAGTGAGAACGTAAACAACCGTAGTTGCTGGGCCGTTCGCTACGACGAAGCGAAATAGGAAAGTACCCGAAATAGAAAAATACAAAAAAAAAGTTTAATCAAACTGCACTATCTTTTCTCAGGGCCCCACGTTGGGCGCCATTTTGTGACGTGACCCTTATTCAGGCCTCTGGTCCAGACCGGATAACTAGGCCTCGAGACCGAGTCAGTCGACAATAACTGGCAAACGATCGAAAAGAAAATAATTACATTGGAATTTGGGCGCCAGACGAACTTTCTTCGTCACGAGATAATAACAAAATTGAATAACAAAAGAAAACGGACTGAAAGAATAAGCGGCGACTAGCTGCAGTACCGCGGAGAGGGGTCGGGATTATGTGAGGGAATAGCGTACACAATAACGACTCGTGCCATATAAATTTTAACAAAATAAACGAAATTTATTCAAAAAAAAGAAATAGACTAGATTGCACAACGTGATGCTAATAACAAAAAAATAGTATCGCCGCAGCGATCATGCACCTCGGGGTGTCACCCCTCGGGTCTAAAACAGCGGTTTATCGAGCTTTACAAAAAATTAATCGTAGATGAGATCCGGCTTCCACGTAGGAGAGCAATAACAGGAAAAAACTATCGCTTAGCTCGATACAACAATGCCTCGCAGCAACTTAAAACTAGGTAACAAATACAACAAACTGCTTCTTGGAAGCTACTCGGTGGCGGTGTAAAACAATAAAGAAAATCAGATCAACAATAACAAAAAAAACTAAATTATAACAGACTCGAGGTCTCTTCTAGACGGAGGCTAGGCCCCTGCTTTACCGACCACCGTTTTATTTAACTTATTCTACTATTAACTATCCTACTTAATCTAACTCTGCCTCGTGGGCTAGCAATTTTTTAAGAATTTAATATTTACTAAGCTTAAGAACTATCAAACAGCCGACCGGCTCGACAGGCTTGCGCCTGCTAGTAAGCCTGACTCTCCTCGTGGGAGGAAGAGAGAGGACGACAGTCACCGACTCAGGCTGTCTCGCTTGCACTCATGTGCGACAGTACCCGACTGACTAGAACAATGCTTGGACTATTCTTGACGCGAAAATTTATTTATTTATCAGAAACTTGACGTTACTAGGCTCTACGGGGACACAGGTAACGGCCTACCAACTCGGAGATCAGTTTAATTTGATCCACAATAATTAAGCCTCGTGGCTTTCGACAAGGCAATATGGCTGATGGCCGTTGCCGGATTCAAATTACCATAGGCGAAGTGAACTATCGCTTACCGTCTTCCAGCCAACGCACGAATAGCACGCCCTCGCGTGCGTAATTCATTATTCTTCCCTCGTGGGATCTCCAAACAGGGTCAGGACTCACTCAATCACACACCAGTCTCTTTTCCAAAAATGCCTCGGGGCTCACTCGACAAAGCAACCAAACAACAAAACTTTCTTAATCGTAAGACACCAAAAGGAACGCTCAGCTGTATCTTGCCTATCTAAAAGCCTACGACAGAGTCTCTAGACCGCATGGCGACAGTCCTGCGCACACCCTCATTACGCATTCAAATATCGATTTTGCAATCGACCGCAGGATCGCTCACATGGCGGCGTGGTCAGACCACGCGCGAAAACTCAAAATAGGCCACGACAGAAGAATCCCTCGTTGTAGGATCACGGTTCGCAGGCTCTTGGGGGTGGCGGGAATCTCTTCCACCACCTGTATCCCTCGTAGCTGAGTGCCCTCGGCACTCCCCCGTGTCCTTTGGTACAGGAGGTGACTCTTCTTCTTTGTTGGCCTTCCGGAGGCATAGGCGTAGGGGTTTGACTACACCCCTTCGATTACTCCACCCACGGTCGCCGTATTCTCCGTCATCTCTTAGGCCGTGTCTCCCACATGGTAGAGAAAAGTGTAAAAGAAACAACAAAAAATCAGTCTTAACTCAACAGTCTTAAGTCGGTCACAGTCGCCTCTCGGAGTTAACTTTAGCCTCGGGGCTTTTCCTAACTCATCCCTACAGTTTTCAGGCCCTCTTCACACCCTTACTTAAGGTTGTCTAAGGGAGTTCGGGTACCTTGTAACATGCAATGTTACAATATATATATATATATATATATATATATATATATATATATATATATATATATATATATATATGTGACGTGGTATTAGAAAAATACCAGTCACAAGACGCGAAATACCGTATGGCGATGAGTTGTGGTCCAGAGGGATATTCCAGGCTTTAGTTAAGAATTTAGGGAAAAATTATATTTAACTAATTCTTGTTATTTTTATCATTTCTATGTAATTTATGTAACTACGATCTCGATACGCAACGAGAAATCTACCGTCGAGGGATCCTCCCGAAGAACTTCCGAACATTCTGGTCTATAACGTCTCGATCAAGGTGACCTACGTATCGTTACGACGTGCAACTCTTCGATTCGCCAGGGAAGCGTCGAAGAATAGCGTCAGCTCTCGGTCTGGGGATCGGCCTGTCTCTACTTCCGGATAGACGGCGTACAGGGATGTGCGAGAAGCACGATAAAATCCTTCCGTCATCTGACGAACCTACCGTCATCGCTATTTGTCTGAATGCTGGAGAATCGGTGTACAGGGCCGCGCGAGAAGCGCACTTCACAGCCTCCCGGTTCTTCAACTTATCGGCCTGGAGCCGAATTAGATCCAACTACATCTACTGTCTCGGAAACCGTTATCGCGGCCGTGGTTGGTCCAGAAAACCCCCGGTACAGCGTTCCGACCTGCGAACTTCCTATCGTGAGCGAGGTTCCTAGTGCTCCCAGCACGATGCTATCGTCTCGAATTTCAATGGATTGACCTCTGTTGTAAGGCCTTGAAATATCGTTTCCTAGTTCTGGCGAGCGAGGTTACATGTTAACCCAGCGTCAGGGGAAATTCAAAGGAAGGCGGCAGGATGAGGGGTAAGAATCAGACGGTCAAGGCACGGCAGGTACCCCTACACATCCCACTACCAGATCAACGTACGGCGAAATTACCAGCACCTGACAACCAATTACCGACGAGAATCAAAACCAACGATTCTACATCTATCGTCACGTGACCTCTCGCTAGCCGGAATGTTCTGGAAGTCAAGAAGTCGCCTATATAAGGGGGTGACACGAGCTATTCAGCCTACTTCTTCGCATTTTGGCCACGACTCATCGCCGACCAAATATCGTATCGAGTAACATTTAAATTGTGTTAGTGAAAATTGTGATATATCGTTGAATCTCTACTAAAAGGTAAGGTCTTGATCTTTTGTGAAGACACGGAGTTGCTTGAGTTATCTTTCTGGTTTATTAATTTGTTTGTGAGCTAAGAAGCTCGTTTTATTATCGTTAATTAACAAGCAACCTCGTGCCTGTCTGAGTTACGTAGACCTTTCTAGTATTCTTTTTCGCTATCTTTATCTTATTCTCTTGATTATCGCTTATCTTATACTATTTTGCTATTTTATTCTATTTCATATTTCATTTTGTTATATTGTATATCTTGTGCATGCTATCGTAGAAAAGTATCCTGGAATATCCCTAGCGAAAGTAGCCGCGGTTTGCGTTAGGCACCGCGTTACAGCGTAATTTTTGTTTAAGTTAAATATCGTATGAATTATTATTTATTGAGAAAATTATATTTTGTTCAGGCAAAGCACTACCGTATGTTCTATTTTTCATGTTAAAGTAAATTCAGTATCTTAATCATCGTAAAATCCGCATTTTCAATTTAATGCAGTATCTTCGATTAGATTCAGTATCTTTGATATAATTCAGTTTCTTTAATTTGCTTCCTTATCTTTGATATCGTAAATTCAGTATCTCTAATTTTGGATTCAGTATCTTAACTATCGTTAATTCAGTATTAATTATTGTTCATCACTAAATTATTTAACACCAATACAGTTTGTTATTGATTTTCTTTCGTGAGATACCTGTCGTAAGTCGCGTTATGATTTAACTTTGCTTTTGGGTACGAAGTATCGCTCTGTGATACCAAGTCTGGAGTATAGTCAATTTGTATTATATCGAGTCACCTCTGACGCCGGCTTATTACTTGTATCGTCTGTAAACTGCGTAAAATCTATTCTTCCTGTCAAATTTCTATCGTAACAAACTTTTATTCTATTTCTGTCATACTGAATGCGTAATTTATCTTACTACTGATAATCTGTTCTTTAATCTTTTCTTCAACATTTCTTGTACCATATCGCTTATATTATCTGATTGTTTCTTGTAATTATGCTGACTATTTTCTTGCGATTATTTTGTAAACTTGCCTATGGTTGATGTTACCTAATTTTTGATACTATCTTTCGCTAACTAAATAATCTCCTAACAATTGTGCTTTCACATTGCTATCGCTTATAACCTTTGTTAATATATTTCGTTACCCTACTTGTTTTAAACAGAATATATGGCCTAACAGGCACATTGAAGGTAATTATATTTGTCTAATGGTGTACCCTGCCCCTCTACTTTAAGTACCGTATGTTATCTGAGCTAGTTGAGTTGTCGATCGTCGCGATCTCGTATGTTTTATGTTTTCTTGAATATCGTATCTTATTTTGTTAATTACTTGACGCACTAGCGTCTGGCGCCCAACATTAGTTTTGGCTCGTATCTTATCTTAAACACGGGAAAGCGCCGAATTGTGCTGGACCAGGGTTTTTTCCTCCCCGTAGATAGTTCACGTCACAATATATATATATATATATATATATATATATATATATATATATATATATATATATATATATATATATATATATATATTATATATATATATATATATATATATATATATATATATATATATATATATATATATATATATATATATATATATGGGGTATTCCATGCCAAGTCGACCACTTTTGAACCCGACCCCTTTAGATTTAGCTGAAACTTTTCTATTCTTTTCTACCCTTTGAAAGACATTTTTGAGAATTTTTTATATCAGACTCTGGAGAATTTTCGTCTTTACCATTTGTAATTCATCGAAGACAATTTCCTATTGCTTTAGCATTTGCCATAACTATTAATAAATCCCAAGGACAAAGCTTTGATAAAGTTGGAATTTTTTATAGAAAATCTTTATTTACACATGGACAACTATATGTTGCTTTGTCCAGATGCAGAAATCCCAATAATATATTTATTGAAAATGTATCAACAAATATAAATATTGAAAATGTTGTATGGAGTGAAATTTTAAATTAATAATAATAAAATAAACTCATTTTCAAGTTTTTATTGACTGAATAAGTTTAGAATTTAATGTTAAAAAAAACGAAAGTAAATTTTAGTTTAAAATGATGACGCATTAATTCATAAATACACACATCTCGGATACCTTATGCTCCTATAAATTTCATATGTGTATTGTTTTAAAAAAAACAAAGAGTTATCTAATTTGTTTCAAAATCTATTCAATACAAATCAAATTATCTGAAGGATTTTCATGTTATAGAATTTTATTAAACAAATATACAAGTGAATATTTTTCTGTTAAAGAAATTTTACGAATTTATATCAATATCGTTGTAGTAATTTTAAAAGAAATCCGTGAGTATTTTTAAACAATTTATTTTATCATACTTAAAAATGTCATGAAAAATAAAATAATGAAATAATAGTAAAATTTTTAATCAAATCCGATTCAAAAAAATATTCGTACTTTCAGGAAATGAATAATTATGAAGAAAATGATTCAGATTTTGATGAACGATGGATTAATGCAACAATTTTCGATTATCAAGAGGACGAAAGAATTAAAAAACTTTATTTTGACATGCAAAATTTTAATGGAATCGTGCGAAGATTTTACGAAATTTGGGATAAAGTGCCTGCTTTTTTACAAAAGGACTCCGGAAAAGTTTATGAAATTAAATGTATGGAATTATCGAAAAAATATAATTGTCTATTTTTTTTATCATTTTCAGACGATGATAAAAAAACCCATCTTCTGAGCATTGCAAATATCATACAAAATTTACTAATAGAAGAAGTAGATAGGTAAAAATGGAAAAAGGCTGCTCTACGTCAAATGTACAAAATGTTGCGAAATTCAGCTTTGAATTTCGAAACAATTTGTACCAAAAGGCTGCCTGGCGCCAATTACCAATTGCCATTAAAAATTGTCATTGAAAATTATCTTCCACTTAATTATACATAGATAAATAATACATAAATAATACTAATAATAATAATAAATAATACATAGTGGATTATGCTTCATGAGGATACCACTTTAAAAAAAACGCGCCAAGTTATCTACTGCACAGTGGTGTGGAAACGATAGCCATTAAATTTTTTTGATTATATTTATTCTCTTAGATATTATATATGAAACATCGAAAATAAATACTATATAATGTACAACTTTTATCGTTCAAAATTTATTTCATTACTGTCACTGTTTATAATCTAGGATTTAAGAATACCTCTAAATTATCCCTAAATTTTATTCAATAAGTTGACATAACCTGAGCCTATATAAGATTAGTTCAAAAGCCTTAGCTATAGGTATAATACATAAATATAATATTTAGTACAACATAACCAAATTACTATTTTGTTTTAATCTAATTCAATTTTCATTATCTATTAATGAAAGATGATGTCATATACATAAATTCAATAATATAACCCAACATTAAGGTTAATAAAAAAATCACATAAAGCAAAAATGATTATTTTTTATTTTTATTTAATTTTAGTTATTTAAAAACAATTTAATTCAATTTAATTTAATTTAATAACAAAACAGTTTAATTAAATTTAGTAAAATTAAAAGAAACAGAAACTAAACAAATAAACTGAACACTAATTAAAAATCATTATATGGGCCTCTGGCACCCCTGCCTCTACCTCTGCCGCCGCCCCGGCCACGATACGGGTTGGCCAATACGTATAATAAAGCCACCAAATTATTTTGTTGGCGACGTTGACGACGCCACCAGCTTCTGCCGGCTCGCTGGTGTCTTGCTGGTTCTACAATGTTGAAAATAGAATTACTAAAGTACATATTTTTTAAATGAAATTAAGATTAAAACAAAAACTTGATAAAATAAATACCATTCCTTGGTGGCCTAATTATATCCGCGGGGATAACCACAGGAACTTGCACCTGCGGTAGCTCTGCAGCCTGCGGTCTGACAGGCTCCATGACTGGTCCCGTTTCGATTCCAGTCGTTTCTTCTGGAATGGAAACGGGAACCTCCTGCACTGATTGTTTGTTATCTAAAAATACAATTACAATTGATAAAATTTATACTACAGACAAATAAATTCCTTTAATCATTTCATATCAATCATTTAATATTCATAATTTGAGATTATTACTTACCCATATCTTGAATTTGAAAGTCAACGTCAAAGAAACAAGAACTGATCAATGAAGACACACGAATATATAGATGAATATCTGAACAAAACATAAAAACAAAAAAAAAAAAAGAAAACGAAGAAATCGATCGGAGCAAAATCAGCGGCGTTGTGTATAAAAAATTTTCAATTATCTTTAAATAAAGAAAAAAAAAAACATATATATTAAGGTGTATAAAAATTTCTATAACCAATAGAATAATGAAACTCTATGGATAGATTTAATTCACTGTTTATTTTGAACTATCATATCAAAATTAAAGCCATACGAATTTTATGATACATAATACAGTACTATATTATAAAACAAAATTCTAATTCAATATTCCACTTCTTCAAAAGATATCGTCAACATAAGTTATAATTCATTGCGAAATCATCAAGAATCCATGCTTTGTTCCATACTTCAGATTTGGTTTACATACCAAATTCTGGGTTTTCGCTTCAATACCATCTATATTCAAAAATATATATATGAAAGGATAATAATTATGAATACAATAGTTACCATTTCCACACCACTGAGCAGTAGATAACCCGGCGCGTTTTTTTTTAAATGGTATCCTCAAGAAGCCTAATCCATTATTTATTTTTGACATATAATTTGACAATATTTAAATAACAGGACTTAAATAGAAAATTGAAAGCGTATTTGTATATAACGATTTAAACGAAGAACATACAAAAAAACTTTTATGTACAAATTTCTTGATAAAGTATAAGCCTCATACCTATATATTGGCGCAACGCAGCCTTTCGAAATGGTATTCAAAATTCACAAACCTCTGATCCTTTCACGTTTGACCCTGTAATTCAAACAGTTATAGGTATTTATGGCGCGAAGCGGCCGTATCGTGAAATACAGAGACCTCAGGCGTAATCCAAAATAAACTATTTACCAAAATTAAATATTAATAAAATTTTGTTAATAGTACTATATCGTATTGGTAAAATCAAATCCACAAAAAAAAATTTTGATTATTTTCTATTTCTTATCAAAACGTCGCCAGCAAATAATAATTGTTTGAGTTGCATTCTCGGGCCTTCTAAAATCGTGAGATGTTCCAGTTTTTGGATTTCAATATACAGATTTAAATTATTATCTGTAAAATAATCAATTTCATTAACTATTATTATTAATCAAAATGAATAAATAATAATACAAAAAAATTTCATGAATTTATAATAATATTTACCATTTTCTCCGATTTCACCAATTATTTTAATTTTTTGTCCTTGTTTTATAAAAAAATTTCTATCAACATTTTTCAAAATGATTTCAATTCTAAATTGACCATCCGTGATGGATCCAGAAAACACTTCCGGAGTAGTTTTGTTTGGAACAAAAAATTCATCTCTTAAATAACCTTCAATTTCTGCAAAATTTTAATACATATAATATAGAAAGATTCGTTTCAATTTTTAACAATACAAGGAAGTTACCTATATATCCATATGTATCACGGATCTCCTCATATTTATTTATTTTCACAATTTTGGGATTATGTTCCAAAGGGTTGAAAGTTCCCAATACACTAATTGTAGTATATTGTTTCAGTTGCAGTTCATACGGTACATTTCCCAAATTAAACCTAGAAGTTGCTTTTGCTACTGCATTTTGAATTAATAATATCTAAAAGAAGTTGTTAATTATTATAATATTGAGTAAATTTGAGAGTTGTAAATAATATCTTATGAATTTATTTTCATGTTCATACTTGATGCAATTTCAGTAAATTATAAAATTTGTCAGCATCATCGTTCCAAGCATAACAGGACAATTTAATTCCATCATTATTATCAAGAAGGAATTTCAAAAGTTCAAGGTCTTTGTCATTATCTTTACTTTTAAAGGTTTTCATTTTATTCATTGTGTGTATGTAACCAACAACAGAACTAGAAAATTTTGTAATGGATTATTCTAGATTGCGGCTAATTATAAATCGATACATACACAAATTTATCACCAGGCCTAATTTTTTCCATCAAAAACTGAGTAGTCGTAAATGGGAGAGTACATTCAGAACTTTTAGATCGTTTGGATTGACTACGGGAACTATGCTTTGAAGATTTTCGCTAAACACGTACAAAAAATACAGCATTATTAATATCTTGATTTGCCACAAACGAGTTTTTTGTAACTAGATATGAACCTTTAAAGTATGCTTCGATAATTTATCGTATACAGAATTATCATTTTGAGACATGATTGATAAAGCTCTAAATACTCAAAATTTATACAACTAATTAAGTTAATAAATAAGAATTATTATGAAATTGTCAAACACACGAATTTGTGACAGATAAATGAAAAAATTGAAGACTTATTTCCTCATCAACAAATTTCGTATGTATTTGTTTTGCATATACGCATGCATTGAGAATATACACGACTGTATATTTGATACACGGAAGATCACGTATGGGGGGTTGGCGTGCGAAGCACGCAGGGGGGCTTGCCCCCCTAGTATATATATATATATATATATGGGGTATTCCATGCCAAGTCGACCACTTTTGAACCCGACCCCTTTAGATTTAGCTGAAACTTTTCTATTCTTTTCTACCCTTTGAAAGACATTTTTGAGAATTTTTTTATCCAACCCAAAAAAAGTTATGAATTTTTCAAAATAATGGCTTTTTTATTTTCAAATAGCCATAACTTTTTTAGACATTGACCTTTGAGAACTTTTTTTTGTTGAAAATTTTTGGTTTTGGATGAACTTTCCGAAAAAATACACAACAAAAATTGAATATGATCAATTCTATAAAATAATCGTTTTTTTTGAGCAAAATCGTTATTTTTTCAAAGTTCGCCACTTTTTATTTTTTATTTTTTTGTCTCTAAAAAAACTTCAATCAATTTGACAACTATTCGCGCTCATCCCGAAGTGGGCCGATTTTTTTTTTTATATTTTTTTTATTTAATTAAAAAAAAAATTTGTCAAATTTTCTAAAATAATTTTTTTTTTTTTTTTCGCAAACTTTATTTCTATCATAAAATAAATGTAATTCATCTATTTTATGGTATGATATTCTCAATTTATAGACTTAATTTATGAATGTAATGGCCAAGATTCAAATTTTAACATGTCAGTAAGATCGATAAGCAAGGGCATGACAATTATAGACTTATCCCACCCAGCGTTTTCGGTGAATCCGTCCACCCCCTCCCTACGGCAAAACCAACACAGGCCTACGCCGTGTGCATGAGGCCCGTTCGGGAGGGGATGGGCAATACCACGGGTAGTCTATCCCCTCTCGAATGGACCTCACGCACGTGGTGCATGCTTGCGCTGATTTGACCGTAGGAAGGGGGTGGACGGGTTCACCGAAAACGCTGGGTGGGATAAGTCTATAATTGTCATGCCCTTGCTTATCGATCTTACTGACATGTTAAAATTTGAATCTTGGCCATTACATTCGTAAATTAAGTCTATAAATTGAGAATATCATACCATAAAATAGATGGATTACATTTATTTTATGATAGAAATAAAGTTTGCGGAAAAAAAAAAAATTTATTTTAGAAAATTTGACAATTTTTTTTTTTTAATTAAATAAAAAAAATATTCAAAAAAATCGGCCCACCTCGGGATGAGCGGGAATAGTTGTCAAATTGATTGAAGTTTTTTTAGAGACAAAAAAATAAAAAAATCAAAAGTGGCGAACTTTGAAAAAATAACGATTTTGCTCAAAAAACCGATTATTCTATAGAATTGATCATATTCAATTTTTGTTGTGTATTTTTTCGAAAAGTTCATCCAAAAACAAAAATTTTCAAAAAAAAAAAGTTCTCAAAGGTCAATGTCTAAAAAAGTTATGGCTATTTGGAAATAAAAAAGCCATTTTTTTGAAAAATTCATAACTTTTTTTGGGTTGGATAAAAAAATTCTCAAAAATTCTCAAAAATGTCTTTCAAAGGGTAGAAAAGAATAGAAAAGTTTCAGCTAAATCTAAAGGGGTCGGGTTCAAAAGTGGTCGATTTGGCATGGAATACCCCATATATACATATATATATACAGGGTGAGTCACGAGAAACTCCGAGAATGGGAGGAGCCTCATTGCCGAATAAGCCCCCGCCCTTGAACCAATCAAACAAATAACAGGTAATGATAATAGGAAGTGTGTAAGCATAACATCTATTGTCTTCACAATTGGGCTATCCAACTTTGACACGACATGACAGTCATGTTTGATAACAAATTTAACGATGCTTATCAGCAACCATCTCTGCCAGTTATATCAGAGCAGTCGACACAGTCAGTACCCCGTGTAGAATTTAGTTCGGGAAGGCCTTGACAACACAAAGGCCCCTATCAGGATCAGTTGTGGATTCCATAATAATAGATCCCTATCACTGCCCGATCAGGGCCTGTTCGGGTGATATTCAGACCCCCTCGAACATAAATAAATAATAAATCCTCATTACTGCCCGATCAGGGCCTGATCGGGCAATTGTAGGACTTCATCGAGAATAAATGTTGAGGTTCTGACAAGGCCAACAGATCGGGGCATAATCGGGCAATAGTAGGACTTCATCGAAAATACATGTTGAGGTTCGGACGAGTATGGAGTACCTGTAGACCCCAGAAATTTCATCTACACTTTTCTGCCTCAGTTGTTCATAGGGAACGACAGGGGACATTACGTTATACTACTCAGTTAGCATGAATTGACGGACATTCTGTTCAGAAGGAAACTTTTGCGTTTGATATCTTGACCAGAGATTCAAATATTGAAAATATTGAATAAAATAACGATCACACACACAGACAAAATGTGATTCTCCGTAATTAAGTTGTAATTGGTCCTAAAAATATCATGATACTTGGTTGAAAAAAGTGAAATCCGATAGGATATTTTAATAACAATTTCCAGAGAGATCTGTAGATTGGAGTTTCTACGATAGATCTTAAAATATCAGATTATTGTAGAAATAAATATTTTTTCAATATTATAGATATTATTAAATATCTATTGTAAGCGTTAGATCGAGTGAGAGCTTGTGGAACTCTAGGCAAGAAATTAAATTAAAAACATATTTGCAACTTGGATGTTTAGTTAGAATATCTTAACTGCATTGAAACACTGATATCATTGAGACATATGCAAAATTCAAAACAATTACAAGAAAGTGACTTAGTTTGTCAATAGATAGTTTAGCGTAGTTAGTAGAGCGTGCGACTAGTCATACAAGCGAATGCAAGCGTCCCCAGATCGAATCCCGGCACAATAATGCGAAAATTTTCTCATCTTAAAATTCTTACTTTGTACCTTAGTGCGATTGTTTGCGATTAGTGGGTGTTGATCAACGCTTAATACGTTGTAATTAATTCATTTTGAGTATCTAAATTTATTTTTTTTCGCGCAACTATTTGCGTAATGTCATATTCCTGATCAGGTCCTGATGTATTCTCCTAACCAGGGCCTGATAAATTGACCTGATCAGGGCTTGGTCTGCGAAACGTTACATTTCCTGACAGGCCCCAATCAAAATTCCTGAACAGGGCCCTAATGCTAAATCAGGCCAAATATTCGGGTCCTGGTTACAGCCCGGCCGAAATTTCTACTTAACACATTCAGTGTAAAGTTCAAAAGTAAAGTCGATTACTAGCTGATCTTATTTTCATTATTATTCCTTGCTACGTACCTTGATTCTGATGTTATGCTCACACAGTTCCTATTATCATTACCTGCGATTTGTTTGATTGGTTTAAGGGCGGGGGCTTATTCGGCAATGAGGCTCCTCCCATTCTCGGAGTTTCTCGTGACTCACCCTGTATATATATATATATATGTATGCATATATATATATATATATATATATATATATATATATATATATATATATATATATATATATATATATATATATGTGTGTGTGTGTGTGTGTGTGTGTGTGTGTGTGCGTGCGTGTGTGCGTGCGTGCGTGCGTGCGTGCGTGCGTGCGTGCGTGCGTGCGTGCGTGCGTGCGTGCGTGCGTGCGTGCGTGCGCGTGCGTGCGTGCGTGCGTACGTACGTACGTACGTACATACATACATACATACATACATACATACATACAAAAATTTAGCTGAATTCAAAATTTCGTAGAGGTCGCTCAAGAATTTTGAAAATGTCGAAATTCAACGAAATCGATTCTTTTTCTTTTATATTCTTCACTTGCTCACCAACTCAATCTTTCCTAGGTAGGTTGTAGAGGAACATACTGAAATTTCAAGTAAAAATATTAATATTTATAAAATAATATGGAAAAAATTATCTTATTTCGTAGAATTTTATTGAATTTTTTCAGATTTTTAAAACATGGCGTTCTTTTGTTGACTTTGGAAATTTTTTAAAAAATAACCAAAAATAATAAAAATCTGAAAAAATTGACGTTGCATTTTGAAGACCGGCAAATCATATAAAAAATTTATTTCAAAATCCGAGGGGGTCGGGGTCATGGGTTGGTCGAAACGGCATGGACTACCCCATATATATATTGTTACGAAATAGGGGTTTAAGTATTTCGTATTTAAAGTACTCTGAGAGTATTAACAAAGTGAATAGACGAATAAATGATGCTTAGAAATTGGTATTTTGGAGTAAGGTTAGTTGTATTAGAAATACGTGTGTTCAGTTTAAGGTCTAGAACAAGACTGTTATTACAATAATATCGTTGAGATTAGCAACGGTAGACAAATGATATATGTGAACATCTTCTATTTAAGATGACTACTAGATCATATGTGAACTACATATGAGGGGTGATACTACTTTCGTAACACAACCCCCCCCTTAGGAAAAGAGTCGACCCGACTCTTGAAAAATGAAAAGTTAAAATAAAAATAAAATTTCAACTGATAAAAATAAAAATGTCTAGTAGTCAAATTGTGTGTATTCGTGCTCTGATTAGGAAAGCCTCTGTGGTAAGTTAAGTTAAAGATTTGATACTTTCCCATAAGCTATCCGGCATTTGCCTCAATCTTCCAAGGGAAAAACCACACTAAAAGACCTTGGAAAGATAGTTGAGCATTAAGATTATCAAAATGTGAATTTTTTTAGTATAAAAATGTTCTTTGGAGAATTCTTTCTTGAGAAAAGAATCTGGTAGGATGCAGGATCAGGATGCGGATTGCGAGCGGTAAGCGGTGAGCGGTGAAGGAGTGTCCTGTAACAAGGAGGTGAAGGGAAGGCGAATGGGATAGGAGCTCGGGAAAGAAGTCGGTCCATGGTCCCAAAATCGCTCCGATCAGAAACCTCTTCAACAAATTAGTGGGTAAAACGACCTAGATTGGAAGACAAATGTTAGTTTTTGGATATAAGAGACATATTAAATTTATTTATTTATTTAATTAAAATAAATAAAATCGAAACGATCTTATCTGAGGTCCGGAAAAAGGATGAAAGATGTCAGGATGGAAATTCCGTCAGGTCAGGATAGGAATTCCGTCTTTTATCCTCAGAATATAAGATCTACTTTAAGGAAATCTGAAATCTTGTCAAAAATTAGTCTCTTAAAACTAACATGTATATTTAAAATCCATTGGGATCGTCTATTTAAATGAAAAACAAAAGAAAGTACTTCCGTACAGGAGAAACCACGCCTATCGAGAAGACGCTATTCTAAAAACAAATGCGTGAAAGTCCGTTTAGTTACGGTAACTAAGAAGAATGAAAATTCAATTGTTTTCAACAAACGTTGAAAAGCTATGGAGCCGAGCGTGTCTACAACCGTTCGTTATCTGCGAAAACTTTGTGAGAAAGAAAATCGAGAACGAGAACGAGCCGTTAACGTTGGAGAATTGGCTATGAAAATTAACTGGGTATCAACCGGTTTCAATGGTTTTGACAAAATGTGGGAAAGAATAAGGTGCTATCGAGGTGAAGTTTACCAAGGAGCGGAACGGAATTGTGGAATATGCAGAGCGTGTTACGAACGCGTCATACACAATACGTGAGTTTTCAGTTTTTTTTTTTTTTTTTTTTGGGGTTAACGAAGAGAATTAATTAATTACTCCTTTTTTTTTTTTTTTTCTTTATTTAGAGAAGCGAAAAAATCTTCATTTATTCAACGAGATGTCCACCAAACCTTCGCGGAGGGAGAATTATCTCCGGAAAAGTCGGACTGTGGCTTTTGCGGAAAAGAAATAGTTTCCGAAAAGGGAAAAGCCAGCGATTGTTCGGAATGCGAGAAGAAGAAACTATTGATGAAACAAGTTTCTCAATCCTTAATTGGTTAAACAAAATTAATTCTCTAAAACGTTTCAAGTCGAATAAATAAATAAATAAAATAAAATAAATAAAAATGTCTCTCTTTTATTTCTAAGCGAATGAGTTTAGATTGTTTTGAAAGAATAGTGAATTCGGTAATGAAAAAGAAATCACGACGGTACCGACAAGGTATTCAAAAATCCCTATAGGTGGCAATTAGTAAAATCAAATTTTCGATCGATAACATAATTCGCTGTTCAGAGAAATCATGGTTCTGTATTATCGACTATACATCCATAACTTGGCAAAATTGATCATAAACGGAATCAGCTGGTAGTTCTGCGTCTATGATTAAAACTGGTGCTGGAAGAGATTGAAAAGTTTTATGAATTAACCAGTCTTCATGAACTTGGTGGAGAATTTTGAGGTATTCTAATGTGATAGGGTCTTCTTCACTCCTAGAACGAGACATTAAGCGAAAGTATGAAGTTTCTGGGTTTAGTCTCAAATAAATAATTAGATCTACCTTGAAACATGAAGAACTATCGACCAAGATTTGAACATTCTTTGTCAACAGGTGAGCTTCGAAATCTTCGAAGTCTTTTTGTCTGCGTCGAGCTTCGATAAAGAGATTGGTACTAAAAATGGATCGTTCCATAATTTTATTTGGAAGCGAGGTTAGAAGTAGATGTCTATCGCGCATAACCATGGCAGCATGGTGTTGAAAATGATAGGCATGACGTGAAGGATCTTTATACATCTTATCTAATAAATTGATTCCTACCACATTCCTATATTCTTCTAAAGGTTCTAAAACAGTTAATACTTCTTTAAATTCCAGGAATCTCTTAGTGAATGTGGATTTCCCACATCCAATATTTCCTTCTACGATGATGGTTAGGGGTCTGTTTGTCGGACGAGTAATCCCAAAGGGTAGTGTCGCAGACCACCTAGAAGCAAATGAGAATAACACCTAGAGGAAATGTTAGGAGAGAAAAGGACGTAAATTTACCAGACTAGTCGTCCAGGGAAGGTTGTGTTTGCTCATAAGGAGCCAAGCGATCTAAATGAACCACTTTAGGTTTTGATCGTGAAGAACGTTGAATTCGGTAAACTACATCATTTATTTTTTTAACGATTTCATAAGGACCTTCCCAATTCGATTGTAGCTTAGGACTACGTCCCTTCTCTCTACGAGGTTGAAATAACCAGACTAAATTGCCTGGTTCAAAATGAAGACCTCTAGCTCTGATATCGTATCTTGCTTTGACTCGATCTGAAACTAAATGAATTCTATTGCGAGCCAAATTATGAATCTCTTCTAATCGTTGTTGTATATAGGCTCCATATGATACATGAGAAAGTTCTGACGATGGGATAGGCCCTTTAGCTAAATCAGAAGGGAGTCGAAGATCTCGTCCTATTAACATAGAGGCTGGAGTACATCCTGTCGTCTCGTGCGTCGCTGATCTATAGGATAAAAGAAATAAAGGAATCCATTCGTCCCAATTCTTTTGATCTCTATCGACGTAAGAAGCTAGATATTTCAAAAGTGTGCGATTTAAACGTTCGACCATGCCGTCTGATTGTGGATGTAATGGAGTCGTCCGAGTCTTTCTAACTCCTAAAACTTTCAATATTTCAGCTAAGAGCATAGCTTCAAAATTACGGCCTTGATCTGTGTGAAGTTCCAGAGGGGATCCATAACGACAAACAAATTCTTTTACAAACGCCTTAGCTACAGTCTCAGCTTCTTGGTTTGGAATAGGAATAACTTCTGGCCATTTAGTGAAATAATCTGCGATTACCATAACGTAGCGATTTCCGGATCGGGAGAGGGGAAGAGTACCGAGTATATCCATGGCTACTCTTTCAAAGGGAGCACCAACATTATAAACCTGAAGAGAACTCGTTTCTCTGTCTCGTCGACCTTTCTTTGCTACGCAGATAGTACAAGTCCTACACCAATTATCTACATCATAACGACATCGTGACCAAAAATATTTTTCTCGAATCCTATTAAGAGTTTTATTAGAAACAAAATGTCCTCCAGAAGGGGAATTATGATGTTCTCTGAGGATTTCTATAATCTTCTGTTTTGGTACTAATAGTTGCCATTTTATTTCTTTAGCATCTGAAGATTCCCATTTACGGTATAATAAATCTTCAAATAGATGAATAGAGTCCCACTGGGCCCAGTAAATCTTTAAATGTTGGTGCAATGCTGATACTTCTTGCCATTCAGGCTTTATTCCTGTTTCTTTCCAAGTTTTAAGTTGAGTAAGAGTCGAATCTTCTCGTTGTGCTTGTTTCCATTCATCTTTATCTCCTTCGAGAGAAATCTGTCGAATTTTATTGAAGGATTCTTTTGTTTATTTAGACGAATACATTGCTTGCAGCTTAAAGAATCGTCACAAGGTCTTCTTGATAAGGCATCAGCATTTCCATGGAGATTTCCAGCACGGTGTTGGATGTCGAATTGATATTGACCCAGGGTTTCTATCCATCTAGCAACTTGGCCTTCTGGTGCTTTAAAAGATAGCAACCACCTTAATGAAGCGTGGTCAGTACGAATTAAGAATTTCTTCCCATAAAGAAAATGATGAAAATGTGAAATAGATTTAACAACAGCTAAAAGTTCTCTTCTAGTTACACAATAATTCTTTTCTGTTTTACTTAGGACTCGACTAAAATAGCTAATAACTTTTTCTTGTCCTTCTTGAATTTGAGACAAAACTCCACCTATACCTGTTAAAGAAGCGTCAGAATCTGAAATGAATGGAAGGTTTACATCTGGATAAGCTAAAATCGGAGAAGAAGTTAAACACGATTTTAAATGAGTAAAAGCTTCTTCGCAGTCTTGAGTCCAATCGAAAGTTATCTCGAGTCCAGTAAGATGGTGTAGAGGTCTAGCGATGGTAGCAAATCCTTTAACGAATCTTCGGTAATATGTGCAGAGTCCAATAAAACTTTGTATTTGTTCTTTATTTGTAGGGCGAGGCCAGTTTGAGACTTTTCTATCTTTGAAGGATCTGTCTTGATTCCAGAAGCTGAAACTATATGTCCTAGAAAGTTTACTTCTTTCTTAAATAGATGACACTTTTTCGGACTCATCTTGAGTCCTGCTTCTTGAAGACGTTTAAAGACTTGACGAAGATTATCTACTTCTTCTTTGAAAGTTTTTCCAAAAACAATGACGTCATCAAGGTATACAAGACAAATCTTACCAGAAAGTCCTTGAAGAGTTGTTTCCATGGCTCTCTCAAATGTAGCTGGTGCGTTGCATAGTCCAAAGGGCATGACTTTAAATTGCCATAATCCTCCTAGACCAGGAACGAAAGCAGTTTTCTCCTTGTCGGCAGGATCCATTTCCACTTGCCAGTATCCACTTCGAAGATCAATCGTACCTAACCATTGAGCTCCAGACAAAAGATCTAAAGATTCTTCCATTTTTGGAAGTGGGTAAGAATCTTTTTTGGTGACTTCGTTGAGTTTTCTGTAGTCTATGCAGAAACGTTTTGATCCGTCTTTTTTGTTGACCAGAACTATAGGGGATGCCCAAGGACCGGAGGACGGCTCTATTACATCGTTGGCGAGCATGTCTTCAACCAACTTGTTAACTTCTTCCCTCCCGTTGAGAGGAAGCCTCCTGGCTGCCTGTTTAAAAGGAACGTTGTCTCCAGTGTTGATCTTGTGCTTAACCAGGGTACAACGTCCAATATCTCCTGAATTCTTGGCAAACACATCTTCAAATTCTTCCATTAAAGAAATGAAATCTTCGTTTTGAGGTTCTTGTAAAAGTTTCGCAGTTCTGTCTAAGAGTTCTTGAAAAGGAGTAGAAGTTAAATTCGTGGAAGTGACGTTTTCTTTTTGATTGTCCTGATTTTCATCCTCGGGAAAGGTTTCAGGTAGAACTTCAGATTCTTGAGAAGATTCAGTTAAATTGCGTAATGTAGGAGCGTCATCAAAAGGAGTGTAAAAGGAACGACGAGTCGTTAAAAGAGGGATCTGGTGATGACCAGATATCAATGAGTTGGTGACCGTAGAAATAATGCACTCGTGTGCCGACAGAAAATCTAACCCTAAAATACCATCGTCCTCTATATTGGCTAAATAAACCTTGTGAGGTGAAGTAATGAATCCAGCTACGTTTATTTGAACAGTTTTCTGTCCTAAAATTGGAGTAGTTTCTCCTGGAGCTGTACGTAAAGAGGTAGAGTGAAAATCATCCTTAGTGGAATCTAAAAGATCCGAACGGACTACTGTAACTTCCGCCCCGGTATCTATAACCCAGAGACATTTAATACCATTTACGGTGCCCCAGGTGTATAGCCCGGTGACGGAGACCTCTTAATAAAAATTGGGTTAGACTGGAATTAATAATGGGGCCACCAACACAAAGTTCCTTTGATGATTTAAGCCCTACTGAATCATCAGAGTTTAGTTTTTTGGATTAGAAGGTTGAGAATTTGATGAGGAATCTCTATTTCTCCAAGAGTTCGGATTAGAATTATTGGATGAATTTTTATCATCAGAATTTTTGTTGTAGTTAGAATTATTATTATACTGACTTTGAGAGTTGTTTGAGTTCTGTTCTTTCTTTCGTTTTAAAATAAAGCATTGATCAACTGTATGATTTTCTTTTTTGCAATAGAAACAGAACTTTGGTTCAGTGGAACTTTGTGATTTAGAGGCTCCATGTTGATCGCGTCGCTGCCAGGGAGTGGTTTTAGATCGGTTATTATAAGTAGACGGATTTGAGGTTTGAATCTGTCTAATTCGACCTACTCCATAACATTCTTTGTTGAGAGCTTCTAACTCTGAGGCCCTAACTATAGCTTCTTTAAGAGTAGAGGGTCCCGCCGAACTCAAGGCAAATTTTAAATTTGGGTTATGAATTGAATTGATGAAGCGACTACGGCCTATTTTATCTCTCGTCTTGTCATCGCAAGTTGGTAAGGCTAATCTAGTCATTCTTTCAATTTCTTACCCAAGAGTGACGAGACTCTCGTCTTTCAGTTGCTTTCTGTTTTCTAATTGGGTCAAATGTAATTCTTTTAAATGATCGTCTCCATAACGAAGTTTTAAGGACTCACTAAGCTTATTATAATCTTTAATTTCTTCTTTAGAAAGAGTGGTCAAAACAAACAGAGCAGGTCCTCGAAGACTTAATGCTAGGTTAGAAGCCTTAGCGAACGGACCCCAGTTGTTTAATTCGGAACAGAGTAGGAATTGGCATGCATACAATGTCTGTAACCGTTCATGGAGGAAGAACTCCTCCTATTTCTATCAGACCTAGGTCGAACGAACCAACAACTCTGGTTCCGGTCGTTCGACCAGTAGAACAAAACAACTGCGTCGAATTAACGACGCAGGATGAAACATTACAAAGAGGTCTGAGAATGGTGTGTGCCGAACAACCCTCGAGACTTGAAATTCCGAGTTCGACACACAACAAAAATAATAGCAATAATAGTAACAATATTAAGGCCCATTCCTAGTCGCCCACCTCCTTTTTGCCGAAAAAGGGGCGGGGGAGGCACATCTCGATTATTATCCGGGCCCAGGCGTCGAAGACGCAAAAATAAAATGCAGAGCGGCGATTCTATTTCAATTCCAAACACATACGTCCGAAAATATGTTTGTTTTATGCGAAAATAGAGCTGCAGCACCGCTTTTAGATTTGTCAAATGTCAATTTCCTCGGCGGCCATTATTATGTAGCTGTTTGCCGAGTTTCGCTGGGCAGGGCGGTAAGTGGCAGAATTTTTGTGAATTTTTTCAGAATTTTAAAAAAGGTCCTTTTTTTAAGGATGAAAAAATTCGTAGCTCCGAAAGGGTTGATTGAAAAAATTCAAAAAAAATTTGACAGATTCTCCAGACATAGAGTAACAACATATGAAATCAAAAATGAAATCGAAAACTTTGAGGTCTGAGGCCGTGTCGTCCTGACGTGGACAGCCCCATATATATATATATATATATATATATATATATATATATATATATATATATATATATATATATATATATATATATATATATATATATATATATATATGTATATATGTATACACACATATATGTATACACACATATATGTATACACACATATATGTATACACACATATATGTATACACACATATATGTATACACACATATATGTATACACACATATATGTATACACACATATATGTATACACACATATATGTATACACACATATATGTATACACACATATATGTATACACACATATATGTATACACACATATATGTATACACACATATATGTATACACACATATATGTATACACACATATATGTATACACACATATATGTATACACACATATATGTATACACACATATATGTATACACACATATATGTATACACACATATATGTATACACACATATATGTATACACACATATATGTATACACACATATATGTATACACACATATATGTATACACACATATATGTATACACACATATATGTATACACACATATATGTATACACACATATATGTATACACACATATATGTATACACACATATATGTATACACACATATATGTATACACACATATATGTATACACACATATATGTATACACACATATATGTATACACACATATATGTATACACACATATATGTATACACACATATATGTATACACACATATATGTATACACATATATATGTATATATATATATATGTATATATATATATATATATATGTATATATATATATATATATATATATATATATATATATATATATATATATATATATATATATATATATATATATATATACATATATATATAAATATACATATATATATATATACATATGGGCAATTCCACCAATTATAGGTAAACGATCAGGTCCCAAAAATTTGATTTGGCTGAAATTTTGATATGTTGTCAGGTGTGCTGAGAAATGGAATTCCTCGAAATTCCAGACCTCCAGGTCGCACCGTTCAGGAGATACACGTTGACCAATTTTTGCACCGATCTTTTGTCTCGAATTACTAGTCCTTCCTGTGTTCGGAGAACAAATATGACTCGACATGTTTCTTATGTGAAAAAGACTGATCTTTCCGAATATGCAATTCATTTTTCGAAAAATTTTTGGGAACAGCTTGAAAAATACGTTTTTTCGCAAAAAATTAGTTTTTTTCAAAGTTCCGCAAACAAAAAAATTATTTTGACAATTTTATCGAAAAGCTGAGAAATTTTCTGTAAGGACCTCAGATTTTCAGAGTGGGATGACCATGGGATCGTGCTTGAGCTGGATTTATAAAAAACTTGTATTTATCGTGTCGTTCCGCGGGTGGAGCGATCCGACGACGCGAACGTGGCTGACTGCTGCTGGGATGTGTCGTGTGGCGTTGGGATTAGATAGTCTTATGATGGGGATACTGACTAGGATCGGGAGATAAAATTTTTAGCGAGTTTAACGGAAAATCTTTATTTGCTTGCCTTCAACACTCTGAGAATATCGTTTGATTAACAAAGCGTTTACAGCTAATGGAATCGACACTACACAATGAAAGCTCTGCGTGCCTTTTACTGCCACGGCCTTTGAGAACCCCGGTTCCAAGAGGCACGAATATTTTTCATATTCTTCGGTCCACCCGCGGAACGACACGACCCCATAAAAAGCACCTCTGGTGCAAAAACCTTTCGCCTAGTTATATAAATGTGATACCCACAAAAAATACATTCCCATGCCAAACAAACATCATACAATATTTTACACAAAAATTCCTTCCTCGTAAAAAAAAAGATCCGAAATCAGATGCTACTGCCTAGTATCTATACCTACATCACGTTGACTTTTTCCGAATTGGCAATTAGGTTTTCCATAACATGGTATTGACAGCCTTCTTATCTTGCCACGTAGAACCATAAATATAACGCTAGGCAATTGACGCCTGCATTGGTTCAAACAGAAATAATTTTAAAAAAAATTTTAAATAAAATTTGGAGTACGTGGTACTAGGCGGGCCAATATTTTCTATCACTATATTAGGATTATTGACATGGTTCAATTGCCGTTTCTTCCTACTTGTCTACAAAAGGCCCGCCTAGTACCACGTACTCCAAATTTTATTGAAAATTTTTTTTAAAATTATTTCTGTTTGAACCAATGCAGGCGTCAATTGCCTAGCGTTATATTTATGGTTCTACGTGGCAAGATAAGAAGGCTGTCAATACCATGTTATGGAAAACCTAATTGCCAATTCGGAAAAAGTCAACGTGATGTAGGTATAGATACTAGGCAGTAGCATCTGATTTCGGATCTTTTTTTTTACGAGGAAGGAATTTTTGTGTAAAATATTGTATGATGTTTGTTTGGCATGGGAATGTATTTTTTGTGGGTATCACATTTATATAACTAGGCGAAAGGTTTTTGCACCAGAGGTGCTTTTTATGGGGATTTCAGAACTTTTTGTAGAATTTGATTTATTAATCATTCTTGTTCGTAATGAATTGTGTAAATTGTCGACCACTCTCGATGTGGAAGGTATACATCGAATTCCGTGCCACTTCTGCTGTGCAATAATTATTTAACCGTGTAGTTTATGACAACACCTATAATCATATAATAATAGCTCACCCATGTATTTTGAAAAAATATATCTAACCACACTGAAAATCATCGTGGGCTGAATTATATAACATTTGAATTTATCGACATGATAAATCATAGCCTGAATTATTAGATATGATACCGTATACTGTAGTTATGAAAAATGAAGACATTGTTGGAGAATTACTACAGCCCTTACTATAGTTATAAAAACTGCAATATTATTTTACGATCTGATATGGGAAATTGTGGGAAATATTATCGCTTAACTCTTATTGCCTTTGCGGTCAAAGAAACTGTCGAATCTCGCGCCGGACTTTGAAAAGAAAAATGATGCTTGACATGACTCCGCGTGGTAGAAGTGAAACTTCAATTCGATCTGGGTATATTTACAATTTTGTTTTATCATTGGCGAGGAATGCCCTATATATTGATATGTATTTCATACAGTGCATTTCATTCTAATCCAATCTGGGTATATTTACAATTTTTTGTGTGTCATTAGCAAGAAACGCGCTATATATTAACAAACGACAATTTTATACAGTGCATTTCATTCGAATTGGATCTGGGTATATTTACATTTTTTTGTCTGTCATTGACAAGGAACGCCCTATATATTGGCAAACGACAATTTTATCCAGTGCATTTCATTCCAATTCGATCTGGGTACACTGACAATTTTTTGTTTGTCATTGGCGAGGAACGCTCTATATATTGACAAACGACAATTTTTATATTCGGGGCATTCCATTCCAATTCGATCTGGGTATATTAACAATTTTTTATTTGTCATTGGCGAGGAATGCCCTATATATTGATAAACAACAATATTATACAATGCATTTCATCACAATTCGATCTGGGTATATTTACAATTTTTTCTTGTCATTGGCAAGGAACGCCATATATAATATATACATATATTCATAAATAAGTTCTCCTGTCGCATTTTCGTTACATCCGAGTTTCATTTTACGTCTACCGCGCGATATGAAGTTTCACTTCAAAAGTTTTTTAATTTTTATTTGCAATTAATTTTTGATCGTACGTTTGAAATCGGCAGCATGCTAGCGAATAGAATATCTTCAATCAACGCTAGTGCCAACCGATGCGCCATCAAACAACTGACGCCCGTACTTGGTAGGTCTCTACATAGCCTAGCGAAAGCCACTCTATACTGTTTATACGCATAGATTTAGTGCCAAGCGATCTGACTGAAGAAGGTGAACAAAAATTCGTGATGAAAACGGGTATTCTAAAACGTTAAATAATCATATCTCAGCTCTCCGTTCATCGATTTCATTGTGAAAGGGCTCAAATGAAAGCTTTTCTTGGCCACAACCTGCGATAAATATTACAATTCCGTATATATAGCGAGGCGGAAGAAATTAACGATCATAAATTGCCGTATAGGCAGTTTAGCTCTCGTTCGGGTATATAGACTCGGTCGAGTCTCGCGCAGGGCATATAAAAAAATTTTTTTTTTTTTTTTTTATATAACTAGGCGCGAGACTCTACCGAGTCTCTTGATAAGTATTTATCGTGTCGTTCCGCGGGTGGAGCGATCCGACGACGCGAACGTGGCTGACTGCTGCTGGGATGTGTCGTGTGGCGTTGGGATTAGATAGTCTTATGATGGGGATACTGACTAGGATCGGGAGATAAAATTTTTAGCGAGTTTAACGGAAAATCTTTATTTGCTTGCCTTCAACACTCTGAGAATATCGTTTGATTAACAAAGCGTTTACAGCTAATGGAATCGACACTACACAATGAAAGCTCTGCGTGCCTTTTACTGCCACGGCCTTTGAGAACCCCGGTTCCAAGAGGCACGAATATTTTTCATATTCTTCGGTCCACCCGCGGAACGACACGATAAGTACAAGTTTTTTATAAATCCAGCTCAAGCACGATCCCATGGTCATCCCACTCTGAAAATCTGAGGTCCCTACGGAAAAATTCTCAGCTTTCCGATGAAATTGTCAAAATAATTTTTTCATTTGCGGAACTTTGAAAAAAACTAATTTTTTGCGAAAAGACGTATTTTTCAAGCTGTTCCCGAAAATTTATCCAAAAATAAATTTCATATTCGGAAAGATCAGTCTTTTTTACATGAGAAACATGTCGACCCATATTTGTTCTCCGAACACAGGAAGGACTAGTAATTCGAGACAAAAGATCGGTGCAAAAATTGGTCAACGTGTATCTCCTGAACGGTGCGACCTGGAGGTCTGGAATTTCGAGGAATTCCATTTCTCAGCACACCTGACAACATATCAAAATTTCAGCCAAATCAAATTTTTGGGACCTGATCGTTTACCTATAATTGGTGGAATTGCCCATATATATATATATATATATATATATATATATATATATATATATATATATATATATATATATATATATATATATATATATATATATATATATATATATATATATATATATATATATATATATATATATATATATATATATATATATATATATATATATATATATATATATATATATATATATATATATATATATATATATATATATATATATATATATATATTGTAACGTGTTCGGCTATTAGCCAATAGCTGAAGCCCGCTACGTCGTTCTCACACATCACGCAAATACCGACGTGACCGAAAATACAGTAGAACCTCGATTATCCGAACCAATTGGGACCGGGCCTAGTTCGGATAATCGAAAATTCGGATAATCGAACAGTAATGTTAGGTGACACGATGTTCAGCGCTGGGAAATATTCAATATATATGTAACACACCTACACATATATATGTTATAATATTTACATAAATATATTATTTAATAACATTTATAAACATTTAACATTTGGTTTAAAGTCTTTTTCTAAGTATCAAATGTCTAAGTAACAAATATGTATGTAATAAAACACGAAAAACGCGCGCATAACAAAACAAAAAAAAAACAACAGCAAGTTGAGGTTCGGATAATAGAAGGTTCGGTTAAAGCGATTGTGGTTCGGATAACGGAGGGTTCGGATAACAGAGGTTCGGATAATCGAGGTTCTACTGTAGGTATAAATACGACCATGCTCGGCGGAATCGCCAGCATTCGTAGGCAGAGCGACCACGGTGTCTCACTTAGCGTTTAGGTATAGAGCATTCATAGGCAAAGCGTCCTCGATGTCTCACCTAGTTTTGATATACGGAACAGTGCTATAGCAGCCTGTTACCAGTAACGTAGATTCATTCATTATTAATCAGATCAAAGCGATTGATTAAATATTACATTCAAAGAAACTCAAACAATAATTACTTCAATCACACTTCATATTTAAAAGTCGTCTTAGCACGTCTATCGACGCAATAGCAAACTCACATTATTACTGATAATCATTTACTCTATTAAAAACCTACAGATTGGATAAGTAACCCGTTGCTTATTCATGTAAGATTAAAACAACCTTCTTTGTATCGAGCCACATTTAAACAATATCAATGTATTAATATTTATGGTAAATCTAACGGTTGCAACCACTCATACTATTTGTCAAAACATTTAAAGTATAATTTTATGTTGAAATTATAATATTACGAAATCTAACAGCTGTTGTTTCCTTAGCTATCATTCTTAGTCAATTCATATCGCCAAGATCACAACAAGTAAATTAGCTAGAGGCAGCTTTGGCTAAGGTATAGTTGACAACACAAGACAGCGGTGATATCGCTATCCCCGTCTGGCTGTGCGATAGACTATACCAAGTCCGAGTCTGTACAGACAGGCTTGACTGCAAAGTCCGGCTCTGGAGGGAGGCAGCTTTGTGTCACTGAGGAATAGACCGAGTCTGTGTAAGGCAGCTTTGTTATTGTTCTTCATACACCGAGTCTGTGTTTTAGGGAGGTGATCTTGGTGATCAACATCCAACATTCGAGTAGAATACGTAACTTTGCGCAGAAAGATTAAATAAAGAGGAGCTCCGATCATAAATTCGCAGCAAAGACACTTACGCGAACTTAAAAAGGATTTTCCACGATCATAGGATCAGTAAAAAATCCGTAAAAAGTTACAATATATATGTTATATATATATATATATATATATATATATATATATATATATATATATATATATATATATATATATATATATATATATATATATATATATATATATATATATATATATATATATATATATATATATATATATATATATATATATATATATATATATATATATATATATATATATATACAGGGTGATTCAGTTTGACCGGGCCATTTTAGCTGGGTGGACTCCTCGCGAAATTCTAAGACTAAATTTCCTTTACTAAAAATTCGAGGGACTAATAATTTACGAGCTACGGAAGATCTTAGTTGACCAATCACAGAGCCTACAGCTGCTCGAGTTAGTGCCGGGTCAAAAGTATAAAATAAGCAGTGCCCGTAGCGAATTGATTTTCATTAAAATGGAAATAAATTTTTGAAACTACTAAAATTTTTCGTGCTTCGTGGTTTTCGTCCTCCAGGTCCACTGCTACGCAGTTCTCGTCGTCCAGGTCCACCGCTTTGTAGTTTTGGTCCTCCAGGTCCACCGGTATGTAGTTCTCATCGTCCCGGTCATCCGCTTCGTGATTTTCGTCCTCCAGGTCCACTGCTACGCAGTTCTCGTCGTCCAGGTCCACCGCTTTGTAGTTTTGGTCCTCCAGGTCCACCGCTACGTAGTTCTCATCGTCCCGGTCATCCGCTTCGTGATTTTCGTCCTCCAGGTCCACTGCTACGTAATTTTCGTCGTCCAGGTCCTCCGCTTCGTGATTTTCGTCCTCTAGGTCCTCCGCTTCGTAGTTCTCATCGTCCCGCTTCTCTGCTTCCTGGTTTTCGTCCTCCAGGTCCACCGCTGCGCAGTTCTCGTCGTCCAGGTTTACTGCTCTGTAGTTTTCGTCCTCCTGGTCCACCGCTACGTAGTTCTCATCGTCCACGTAGCGGAGGACCTGGACGACGAAAACTACGTAGAGGTGGACCTGGAGAACGAAAATCACGAAGCGAACGACCGGGACGACTAAAACTACGTAGCGGTGGACTTGGAGGACGAAAACTACAAAGCAGTACACCTGAACGACGAGAACTGCGCAGCGGTGGACCTGGAGGACGAGAACCAGGAACCGGAGAACCTGGAGGACGAAAATCACGAAGCCGAGGACCTGGAGGACGAAAATCACGAAGCGGAGGACCTGGACGACGAAAACTACGTAGCAGTGGACCTGGAGGACGAAAATCACGAAGCGGACGACCGGGACGATGAGAACTATGTAGCGGTAGACCTGGAGGACCAAAACTACAAAGCGGTGGACCTGGACGACGAGAACTGCGTAGCAGTGGCCCTGGAGGACGAAAACCACGAAGCACGAAAAATTTTAGTAATGTTTCAAAAATTTATTTTCATTTTAATGAAATTCGATTCGCTACGGGCACTGCTTATTTTATACTTTTGACCCGGCACTAACTCGAGCAGCTGTAGGCTCTGTGATTGGTCAACTAAGATCTTCCGTAGCTCGTAAATTATTAGTCCCTCGAATTTTTAGTAAAGGAAATTTAGTCTTAGAATTTCGCGAGGAGTCCACCCAGTTAAAATGGCCCGGTCAAACGGAATCACCCTGTATATATACCGAGAGATTAACGTGAAAGTTAACACTCAGTCACAGCCAACTCGGCACACTCCACGTTTTTCGTATTTTTTTCGCAGGCTGGCCATCCGCTATTTTTTTTCTTTCCGTTTTTTCTTTCGATTCTTTCCGATGTTCATCAATTTGACTAGAAATTAAAAAGAATAGCGCATGGCCAGCCTGCGAAAAACAGCCGGAAAACGTGGAGTGTGCCGAGTTGGCTGTGACTGAGTGTTAACTTTCACGTTAATCTCTCGGTATATATATATATATATATATATATATATATATATATATATATATATATATATATATATATATATATATATATATATATATATAGATATATATATATATATATACATGTATTATTCGTCGGAAGGGGTCGAAGAAAGACTGAGACATTTCATAGTGATTATTATATTTCGACGTTTCGGCTGGGCCCAGCCAGCCATCATCAGGCTACATACAAAAGAAAAAAGAAACAAAAAAAAAACCAAATAAGATTCTTAATCGAACCAACAATAACGATTATTTTTTTTAAAACAATTTTTGAAACAAAAAAAATTTTTTTTTTTTTTTTTTTTGAAACTTAACTGTCACTCCACGTGTGGAAGTGAGGTTAGCTAGTATCAACTATATTAGGTAACTAATATTATTAAATTTTTGTATTAAAATTTTTGAATAAATATAACATATCTAGGTAACATTAATAGTTAACAGTTTTTTTAAACATATAGGATGACTAACTTACAGATTGACTATCCTACGATCACATAGCTGTTGACTTAGCCACGATTGGGGAGGAAGTGATATTTTAAAATGGATGACAGACGCTCATAATGTATCGATCAGGTATCGATTATGGATCGATAGATCCTACATTTAAATTTTGGATGATGTCCGAGTATAGGTGGCTAAGGCACTGGATATCTGTGCGTTTGTTAACTGTTTTGTTAGAAGAAATGTGTATCATTTCTTTAATAAGACGTTTGTGCCAATTGTTTTCACAGTCTAACACTTGTACATTATCAAAATTAAACGTGTGAGCCTTAGTAAGAGCATGAGAGACTAGGGCTGACCTTTCAGGATCCCTTGATTTTAAATCATATTTGTGACCACTGATTCTTTTTTCAAGATGCTGAGATGATTGCCCAATGTAATTGTTATCACAGTCATTACAATCTATTTTATATATGGTGTTAATCATATCTTCAGTGGGTGTTTTGGATTTTAGTTTAGTAAAAAGACCTGCCGTAGTATTAGTGATATTGTAAGTACAATAGATGTTTTCTGCCTTTAGGATTCTGGTTATGGCTTGCGATAACCCTTCTACATAAGGTATGGATCCTTTAATTTTGATGTTGTCATGGGAATCCCAATTGATTTTGTTGTAGGCTTTATGTATGCGTTGTTTTTTTATTTGTGATATAAGATAATCTGGATAATCATTTAATTTTAGTGTGTCTTGTACTAGTTTAATATTTTTCTTTCTGAACTTCGGATGGGCTAGGAGAATACCTCTATCGAACAACCCTATGGCAACACTTTTTTTATATTGAAGTGGGTGATGTGAGTTAAAGTTAGTGTATCTACCAGACCATGTAGGTTTTTGATACCAATCAGTGATAATCCTGTTATTCTCTTTGATGATTAATGTGTCCAAAAAGCTAATTTTATTGTTATTTTCTAATTCATAGGTAAACATAAGTTCAGGATGAAAGTTATTGAACGCATGTACCAAAGTGTCTATCTGGTCTTTATGGACACATGTTAGAATATCATCCACGTATCTTTTATAAAACGGTAATTTGAATGGTAGTGAGTTGATGACCTTGTGTTCAAGGTTTTCCAGGACCAGATTAGCTACAACAGGGCTAATTGGGGATCCCATGGCAACACCAAAAATTTGTTTGTAAAATTTATCATTATGAATAAAAAACGTCGAGTCAAGGCATAACTTAACAGCTAATACAAATTCTTTTTTAGCTATCGAAGTATGGTTTTTGATACTGCTCCAGTTTTTGTTAATCACAGCTAAGGCAAGATTTGTTGGTATATTGGTATACAGTGACACAACATCAAGTGATAAAAGAACATGGTCTGACGGAACGTTAATACCTCTGATATCTTTTACAAAAGACCAAGAATCTTTGACGTGGTATGCAGTATTACCAACTATATTACATAAAATTCCTGTGAGAAACTTGGATAGCTTATACGTAGGTGAGTTTATATTAGATACAATAGGTCTTAATGGAGTATTGTCTTTATGAATCTTCGGCTGGAAATATATTTTAGGTGGTAATGAGTTATGAGTTTTCAGAGCTTTAGCGGTTTCATTGGAAATGTAGCCCTTTTCATATATGATGTTAATAAGATCATTGACTTGTTTTTTCAATACTATTAGTAAGATTTTTACATGGTACGTAGGTCTGAGTATCACTTAGGATAGTTGATGATTTAGAGATATATTCTTGTTTGTCCATGACAACCGATACATTGCCTTTATCAGCTTTAGTGATGATTAAATTTTTATGTTTATTAAGAAATTCACTGGCTTTTTTAAATTTAGAAATGTGTATGTTTTGT